>SJYQ01104730.1:579089-594595 GCA_006410935.1 Redunca redunca
GATTATACAGAGTGAAGTAAGCCAGAAAGAAAAACACCAATACAGTATACTAACGCATATATATGGAATTTAGAAAGATGGTGATGATGACCCTGTATGCAAGACAACAAAAGAGACTCAGATCTATAGACTGAACTTTTGGACTCTGGGGGAGAGGGAAAGGGAGAGGGTGGGATGAGATGGGAGAATGGCATTGAAACATGTATACTATCATGTAAGAAACGAATTGCCAGTCTATGTCTGATGCAGGATCCAGGATGCTTGGGGCTGGTGCACGGGGAGGACCCAGAGAGACGGGGGTGGGAGGTGGGAGGGGATTCATGTTTGGGAACGCATGTACACTCCTGGTGAATTCATGTCAATATTTGGCAAAACCAATACAGTATTGTAAAGTAAACTAAAGTTAAAATAAAAATTTTAAAAAAAGACACTATCACCTACATTATTATATGTCTAGACAGCCATTTCTACATGAGCTGCAAGCAATGTCCTGCTCTGTGGAATGTCTCTGCTTGTGGATATCTTATGTCTTGGGCTCTCTTACGTGATGTCATCAGTCCTCCTCCCTCTCAACCCCTGAGAAAAACTAAGACATTCCATCTGGTTTCCGAGTTCTCCTAGGAAGACAGGTAGCCCAATTTGAGAAACACTGAATTAGTAGAAGGAAAAGAAGACAGGTTGAGACAAAGAGACACACAGGGTGGGCAAAGTGAAAATGAAAAAAAAAAAAAAATAGTGACCAAAGGCAAAAATTAGATAAATTATAGAAAGAAAAATATAATAATAAGGCAGTCCAGTGGGTATTTGGAGATAAAAACTGAGTGTAGCTTTAAATCAAATTTTTTTCTACAAATTTATGTAAACTCTGAAATATATCTTTATGCCAAATAGCTTGTGAAGGATAACAGTCAACAATGCCCAGCTGATGTTTTCCACAATGAAGGAATGCCTGATGCCACATGTCACTATCAGGTTTAAATTTAATGCCATCCTTCTATATATTATTAATATTATAGGGAGATTGCTGTGGATGGCATGTATGTCACAGATATAGTGGATACCACAGATGTTGAAGTTTTTGAATCAGCACAAACCTATCACCAAATACTGCCCTTGCTTATCCTGTTCTTTTGATTCTTGTCTCTTGATGAGGTTTCTTCACCTCAAGTTCCGGCTTTGTTAGCTTCAAAGGTGAGGGAGAACCTTTTATCATTTATCACACCCTTCCCTGAGCTTTTACTGAAGCAAGTCACATGCAGAAGCAAAAAACTGTAAAAGTAGTTTTATATATGTGAGTGAGTGAAGTCGCTCAGTCGTGTCTGACTCTTCGTGACCCCATGGACTACAGCCTACCAAGCTCCTCTGTCTATGGAATTCTCCAGGCAAGACTACTGGAGTGGGTTGCCATTTCCTTCCCCAGGGGATCTTCCGGATGTAGGGATTGAACCTGGGTTTCCCCACACTGCGGGCAAATGCTTTACCCTCTGAGCCACAGGACTTCCATAATTCATGTTAGAGAAAGATAATTTGCTTTGTTTTGTTTGAGTGTTTAATAAGAATAATTTTCTAGCAGAATGTTAACAGAAGTGGGAAAACTTTAGTTGTCTTTTTATTATTATAGTTGATTTACAGTGTTTTGTTAGTTTCAGGTATACAGTAAAGTGATTCAGATGTATATATAAGCTTCCCAGTTGGCTCAGGCAGTAAAGTTTATAACAATCAATCACCTCTCTTCCTTACTTTGCCTATAAAACTGTGTTGGAACTCTTCCAGGAGTTCTGTTTTTTTAGGCACAAGTCACCCAATTTAGGCTTCCCTTATGGTTTAAACGGTAAAGAAACTGCTTGAAATGGGTTTGATCCCTGGGTCAGGAAGATCCCCTGGAGAATGAAATGGCGACTCACTCCAGTATTCTTGCCTGGAGAATCCTATGGAGAGAGGTAGATATCCTCTCTCTATAGATAGATAGATAGATAGATAGATAGATAGATAGATATAGATATAGATATAGATATAGATGATATAGATATAGATATATGAGAGAGCAACTAAAAAACAGTATATACACATATATATACACATACTTTTATATACATATATACTTTTATATGCATATTTACATATATATATGTATATGTTTTCAGATTATTTTCCCTTATAGGTTATTGTGAAATTTTGAGTACAGTTCCTTGTGCTCTAAAGTAGGTCCTTGTAGTTTATCTATTTTTTATGTGATAATGTATATATGTCAAGCCTAATTTTTTCATATTTATCTTTTAAAACAAAATATGTAAAATGTATGGGCTCCTTGCTATTCACCTCTTCACTCTCAGAATTCTGGGCAGTTCCTTTCTGATCTTTGTTTCATCATCGGGCACTCCCTATGTCCATCCTCAAAAATTGCCACCACTGGGGAATATTGCACTACAAGCCAAGGAAGGGGCCTTGGAGGAAGCGGCAAGTGGGTGGAGTGAGGGATGTGCCTGCAGAGCCCACGGTGGCCCACAAACAGAGAGAAGCTGCTCCTATGATTTTGGGGATGCTCTGTGGCCAGGACCCATACTGTCATTTATGGGGTTCTCAGTGTTTAATTAACTGTTAACATGAAAGACAGTGGTGGAGTGTTCTCATGTGATGTGGGAATTACAGGTGCAACAGACAGTGGAGGGGGGAGCCTAAGCAATTAATAGCGATATTTGATCTGAAGATGAGAAGTCTGGTGCCTGACTTAGAATTCAGTGTTGATATTAGAGGATTAGAAGAAAAAAAGAAAAAAAATATATATATAAGCTGAACAAAATCTCGTTATTTCAGACCCTGCTCATTAAGAATAAGTGACCTCTGTTCAAGGACTGTGACTATCATATTCTGCTGTATCATTCGATATGAAATTCTTACTGTGTTTTTCCACAGGCATAAAGATGTTAAGTAGTCATTTACTTACAAACACCATTCTAAGTGCAACAGGCATTTTTGTGAAGAAATCTTAATGTCAGAGTAGAAAAATGATTGTGAAGAGAAGTTTTAAAATTGAATTGTTGCAATTAACAGTAAAATTGACTTTTTTGTGTATAGTTATATGAATTATACAACATGTGCTGACTCACATAACAAACACTACTAGCAGGATACAGACTAGCTCCATCACTATGAGGGCTACCTCCATGCCCCTTCAGTCAAACTCTGTCTCTAACCTCTGGTGCCCATGCACCTGTTCTCCAGGGACCTATGTAAGTAGGCATTAACCTTTGTCTATGAGTTTCTGTCACTTAGAATAATACCTTCAAGAGCCATTTCAGTTGCTTATCCTATCAATAGGATAGGATGTTTATCCTATTCCTTTCCACTGCTATATAGTGTTCTATTGTATGGATTTACTACATCTGCCCACCTCTTCATTTGTCGAAGGACATTTGGGTTGTTTCAAGTTTTGGGAAATTATGAATAGATTTGCAGTTGTAATTCATAAACAGAAATCTGTGTGAATATACCTTTTTGTTTGGCTACTCATGTGGCTCAGTAGTCAAATAATTCGCTAATGCAGGAGACATGGATCTGATCCTTGGGTCAGGAATATCCCCTGGAGAAGGAAACAACAAACCATTCCACTATTCTTGCCTGGGAAATCCCATGAACAGAGGAACCTGGGAGCTATAGTCCATGAGGTCACAAAAGGCAGAGCAACTGAACGCACAGCAAAACATTTTATTTATCCAGGATAAATACCTTGCAGTGAGATGATTGGGTTACATAAGTATGTGTTTAACTTCAAAAAGGATTGAGCAAAATGTTTTTCAGAGTGTTTGAATTATTTCACACTCCCACCAGTATTGTGTGAGATGCTCCGCATCTCCATAAATATTTTATGTATTTGTTGTTCTAATGGCTGCGTAGTGATATCTTATCATGGTCTTGAATTTGCATTGCTAGTGGATGTTGAACATTTTTTCATGTGGCTATTTATCATTTATATACCTTTTTAGCAAAGAATATACCCAATACTTTAGCTCATTTTAAAAGTATTTTATGCTTTACTTACTATTGAGTTTTGAGAGTTTTTAAAATGTACTTATTCTGAACATAAGAATACATGTGTAATTTCAAAATGTTTTCTTCTCATCTATAGAGTGTCAGTTCATTCCCCAAGAAACACTTCACAGAACAAGTAGCTTTAGCTTTGAGAAAAATCTATTTTTATTATGATTGTTTTAATGTGTTGTTCTTTTGAGGTCCTGTCTCATTGTCTTTACCTGTGACAGGAAAATATTATTGTTTTCTTCTTTTAAAAGTTTGACGGTTTCTATTTTACATTAAAATACATGGTCCACATATCCTGCTGTCTTTCCAAGCGGGGCCGACCGCTTATCTGGCTCTCCCTGAATGTCCTGCTTTTCTGGAAAACCTTCCTGCTGTATAACCAAGGGCCAGAGTATCACTACCTCCACCAGATGCTGGGGGTTCCAAGCCGGAGAACCAGAAGATTGTTGGATAAAAGCAGAACATTCCACATAACTTGTGGTGTGACTATCTGTATTTTCTCAGGTGTGCACGTGGCCGCCCACCTGGTTAATGCCCTCAACTTCTCAGTGAACTACCGCGAGGATTTTGTCGAACTGAACGCAGCAAGATACCGAGAGGAGGATCCTAGAAAACTGCTGTTCACAACTGCCTTAAGAATTGGATGAGGCACTGCCCCGCTCGCTCGCTCCCATTCAAGCAGACTGGCTCTCCGTGCAGCCAAAGCCCAGGGCGTCCGAAACTACTGGACCAACTGCCACAGGGACTGCAGGAGGCATCCGTGGCCCGGCGCGACTCGTCGCTGGTCCCCGCGCCCCGGACTCTCGGCCGCGCCGCCGCCGCCGCCGGAGACCTTGTGTCATCTGTCCAGATACCCAAGAAAAGTGAGAAAACAGAAAAAAATCACAGTAGCAACACAGTTGAGCAATTCCAAGCAAAGAATCTTTCAGGATTTGAAATAACTCAACTGGAATTCCATCACCTCCACTAGCTTTGTTTGTAGTGATGCTTCCTAAGACCCACTTGGCTTTGCATTCCAGGATGTCTGACTCCAGCGCTGTATAGACGGAGAAGTCTAGAGGCTACTGTAAAAATAAAACTGAAAACCAGAAGCAGGAGGCTTAAGCCCAAAGCCTGAGAACATCAGAGAACTCCTGAATCCAGGGAACATTAACCAACAGGAACTCATCAAACGCCTCCATACCTACTCTAAAACCAAGCCCTGCCCAAGGGCAAACAAGCTTCAGAGCAAGACATACCACGCAAACTGTCCAGCAACACAGGAACACACCTCTGAGCTTCTATAAACAGGCAGCTCAAAACTACTCCAAAACCATTGACATCTCATAGCCCATTACTGGTCTCTCCAGTGCACTCCAGAGAGAAGAAACCCAGCTCCACTCACCAGAACCCCAACACAAGCCTCCCTAACCAGGAAATCTTGACAAGCCACTGATACAACTATACCCACAGTGAGGAAGCTCCATAATAAAGAGAACTCCACAAATTCCCAGAATATAGAAAGGCCACCCCAAACGCAGCAATATAACCAAGATGAAGAGACAGAGGAATACTCAGCAGGTAAAGGAGCAGGAGAAGAGCCCATCAAACCAAACAAAAGAGGAAGAGATAGGGAATCTACCTGAGAAAGAATTCCGAATATTGATAGTGAGAATGATCCAAAATCTGGAAATCAAAATGGAAGCACAGATAAGTAGCCTGGAGACAAGGATTGAGAAGATGCAAGAAAGGTTTAATAAGGACCTAGAAGAAATAAAAAAGAGTCAATATACAATGAATAATGCAATAAACGAGATCAGAAACACTCTGGAAGCAACAAATAGTAGAATAACAGAGGCAGAAGATAGGATCAGTGAAATAGAAGATAGAATGGTAGAAATAAATGAATCAGAAAGGAAAAAAGAAAAAAGAATTAAAAGAAATGAGGACAATCTCAGAGACCTACAGGACAATATGAAACGCTCCAACATTCGAATTATAGGAGTCCCAGAAGAAGAGGACAAAAAGAAAGACCATGAGAAAATCTTTGAGGAAATAATAGTTGAAAACTTCCCTAAAATGGGGAAGGAAATAATCACCCAAGTCCAAGAAACCCAGAGGGTTCCAAATAGGATAAACCCAAGGCGAAACACCCCAAGACACATACTAATCAAATTAACAAAGACCAAACACAAAGAACAAATACTAAAAGCAGCAAGGGAAAAACAACAAATAACTCACAAGGGGATTCCCATAAGGATAACAGCTGACCTTTCAATAGAAACTCTTCAGGCCAGGAGGGAATGGCAAGACATACTTAAAGTGATGAAAGAAAATAATCTACAGCCCAGATTACTGTACCCAGCAAGGATCTCATTCAAATACGAAGGAGAAATCAAAAGCTTTACAGACAAGCAAAAGTTGAGAGAATTCAGCACTACCAAACCAACTCTCCAACAAATGCTAAAAGATATTCTCTAGACAGGAAACACAAAACGGATGTATAAACCCGAACCCAAAACAATAAAGTAAATGGTAACGGGATCATACTTATCAATAATTACCTTAAATGTAAATGGGTTGAATGCCCCAACTAAAAGGCAAAGATTGGTTGAATGGATACAAAAACAAGACCCCTCTATATGCTGTTTGCAAGAGACCCACCTCAAAACAAGGGACACATACAGACTGAAAGTAAAGGGCTGGAAAAAGATATTCCATGCAAATAGAGACCAAAAGAAAGCAGGAGTGGCAATACTCATATCTGATAAAATAGACTTTAAAACAAAGGCTGTGAAAAGAGACAAAGAAGGCCACTACATAATGATCAAAGGATCAATCCAAGAAGAAGATATAACAATTATAAATATATATGCACCCAACATAGGAGCACCGCAATATGTAAGACAAATGCTAACAAGTATGAAAGCAGAAATCAACAATAACACAATAATAGTGGGAGACTTCAATACCCCACTCACACCTATGGACAGATCAACTAAACAGAAAATTAACAAAGAAACGCAAACTTTAAATGATACAATAGACCAGTTAGACCTAATTGATGTCTATAGGACATTTCACCCCAAAACAATGAATTTCACCTTCTTCTCAAGTGCTCACGGAACCTTCTCCAGGATAGATCACATCCTGGGCCATAAATCCAACCTTGATAAATTCAAAAAAATCGAAATCATTCCAAGCATCTTTTCTGACCATAATGCATTAAGATTAGATCTCAATTACAGGAGAAAAACTATTAAAAATTCCAACATATGGAGGCTGAACAACACACTTCTGAATAACCAACAAATCACAGAACAAATCAAAAAAGAAATCAAATTATGCATAGAAATGAATGAAAATGAAAACACAACAACCCAAAACCTGTGGGACACTATCAAAGCAGTGCTAAGAGGAAAGTTCATAGCAATACAGGCACACCTCAAGAAACAAGAAAAAAGTCAAATAAATAACCTAACTCTACACCTAAAGCAACTAGAAAAGGAAGAAATGGAGAACCCCAGAGTAAGTAGAAGGAAAGAAATCATAAAAATTAGGGCAGAAATAAATGCTAAAGAAACAAAAGAGACCATAGCAAAAATCAACAAAACTAAAAGCTGGTTCTTTGAAAGGATAAATAAAATTGACAAACCATTAGCCAGACTTATTAAGAAACAAAGAGAGAAAAATCAAATCAATAAAATTAGAAATGAAAATGGAGAGATCACAACAGACAACTCAGAAATACAAAGGATCATAAGAGACTACTATCAGCAATTATATGCCAATAAAATGGACAACGTGGAAGAAATGGACAAATTTTTAGAAAAATACAACTTTCCAAAACTAAACCAGGAAGAAATAGAAAACCTTAACAGACCCATCACAAGCACGGAAATTGAAACTGTAATCAGAAATCTTCCAGCAAACAAAAGCCCAGGTCCAGACGGATTCACAGCTGAATTCTACCAAAAATTTAGAGAAGAGCTAACACCTATCCTACTCAAACTCTTCCAGAAAATTGCAGAAGAAGGTAAACTTCCAAACTCGTTCTATGAGGCCACCATCACCCTAATACCAAAACCTGACAAAGATGCTACAAAAAAAGAAAACTACAGGCCAATATCACTGATGAACATAGATGCAAAAATCCTCAACAAAATTCTAGCAATCAGAATCCAACAGCACATTAAAAAGATCATACACCATGATCAAGTGGGCTTTATCCCAGGGATGCAAGGATTCTTCAATATCCGCAAATCAATCAATGTGATTCACCACATTAACAAATTGAAAAATAAAAGCCATATGATTATCTCAATAGATGCAGAGAAGGCCTTTGACAAAATTCAACATCCATTTATGATAAAAACACTCCAGAAAGCAGGAATAGAAGGAACATACCTCAACATAATAAAAGCTATATATGAAAAACCCACAGCAAACATTATCCTCAATGGTGAAAAATTGAAAGCATTTCCCCTAAAGTCAGGAACAAGACAAGGGTGCCCACTCTCACCGCTACTATTCAACATAGTTCTGGAAGTTCTGGCCACAGCAATCAGAGCAGAAAAAGAAATAAAAGGAATCCACATTGGAAAAGAAGAAGTAAAACTCTCACTGTTTGCAGATGACATGATCCTCTACATAGAGAACCCTAAAGACTCCACCAGAAAATTACTAGAGCTAATCAACGAATATAGTCAAGTTGCAGGATATAAAATCAACACACAGAAATCCCTTGCATTCCTTTACACTAATAATGAGAAAGAAGAAAAAGAAATTAAGGAAACAATTCCATTCACCATTGCAACGAAAAGAATAAAATACCTAGGAATATATCTACCTAAAGAAACTAAAGACCTATATATAGAAAACTATAAAACACTGATGAAAGAAATCAAAGAGGACACTAATAGATGGAGAAATATTCCATGTTCATGGATCGGAAGAATTAATATTGTGAAAATGAATATACTACCCAAAGCAATCTACAAGTTCAATGCAATTCCTATCAAACTACCAGCGGTATTTTTCACAGAACTAGAACAAATAATTTCAAGATTTATATGGAAATACAAAAAACCTCGAATAGCCAAAGCAATCTTGAGAAAGAAGAATGGAGCTGGAGGAATCAACTTGCCTGACTTCAAGCTCTACTACAAAGCCACAGTCATCAAGACAGTATGGTACTGGCACAAAGACAGAAATATAGATCAATGGAACAAAATAGAAAGCCCAGAGATAAACCCACACACCTATGGACACCTTATCTTTGATAAAGGAGGCAAAAATATACAATGGAGTAAAGACAATCTCTTTAACAAGTGGTGCTGGGAAAATTGGTCAACAACTTGTAAAAGAATGAAACTAGATCACTTTCTAACACCACACACAAAAGTAAACTCAAAATGGATTAAAGATCTAAATGTAAGACCAGAAACTATAAAACTCCTCGAGGAGAACATAGGCAAAACACTCTCTGACATAAATCACAGCAGGATCCTCTATGATCCACCCCCCAGAATTCTGGAAATTAAAGCAAAAATAAATAAATGGGATCTAATCAAAATTAAAAGCTTCTGCACAACAAAGGAAAATATAAGCAAAGTGAAAAGACAGCCTTCTGAATGGGAGAAAATAATAGCAAATGAAGCAACTGACAAACAACTAATCTCAAAAATATACAAGCAACTTATGCAGCTCAATTCCAGAAAAATAAATGACCCAATCAAAAAATGGGCCAAAGACCTAAATAGACATTTCTCCAAAGAAGACATACGGATGGCTAACAAACACATGAAAAGATGCTCAACATCACTCATTATCAGAGAAATGCAAATCAAAACCACAATGAGGTACCACTTCACACCAGTTAGAATGGCTGCGATCCAGAAGTCTGCAAGCAATAAATGCTGGAGAGGGTGTGGAGAAAAGGGAACCCTTTTACATTGTTGGTGGGAATGCAAACTAATACAGCCACTATGGAGAACAGTGTGGAGATTCCTTAAAAAATTGCAAATAGAATTGCCTTATGACCCAGCAATCCCACTGCTTGGCATACACACCGAGGAAACCAGAATAGAAAGAGACACATGTACCCCAATGTTCATCGCAGCACTGTTTATAATAGCCAGAACATGGAAACAACCTAGATGTCCATCAGCAGATGAATGGATAAGAAAGCTGTGGTACATATACACAATGGAGTATTACTCAGCCATTAAAAAAAATACATTTGAATCAGTTCTAAGGAGATGGATGGAACTGGAGCCGATTATACAGAGTGAAGTAAGCCAGAAAGAAAAACACCAATACAGTATACTAACGCATATATATGGAATTTAGAAAGATGGGGATGATGACCCTGTATGCGAGACAACAAAAGAGACTCAGATCTATAGAGTGAACTGTTGGACTCTGGGGGAGAGAGGGAGGGAGAGGGTGGGATGAGAAGGGAGAATGGCATTGAAACATGTATACTATCAAGCAAGAAACGAATCGCCAGTTGATGTCAGATGCAGAATGCAGGATGCTTGGGACTGGTGCAAGGAGAGGACCCAGAGGGATGGCATGGGGTGGGAGGTGGGAGGGGATTCATGTTTGGGAACGCTTGTACACTCGTGGTGAATTCATGTCAATGTTTGGCAAAACCAATACAGTAATGTAAAGTAAACTAAAGTTAAAATAAAAATTTTAAAAGTAAAAAAAAAAATAAATAAAAAAAATAAAATACATGGTCCATTTTGAGTTTTTTTTTTTTTAATAATTTGTGAGGTTGGCATAAAATCTCTTTTTTTATGTGTGGATAATTGTCTAAGTGTTCCAACACCATCTGTTACGGAAAACATCTGTTGTATTGTGTTTGCACTTTTGTTGAAAATTAGTTGGGCCGTATCTGTATGCATCTATTCATGAACATTCCATTCTATTGCCTTGATCAATGAGTCCACTGTTCACCATCTCATATCGTTCTATTTACTGTTGCAAGGGAGTAAGTCTTAAAGCCAAGAGAGTGAGTTTTCTAACATCCTTCTTTTTCAGATTTGTCTTGAGTGTACTGTTTCCTTTGGCTTTTATATAATTTTTAATATCAGTTTATCTAAAACTATAAAAATCCTGGGATTTTTTATAGAGTTGTGATAAATCTGTCATACAGTTTGGGGTTGTTTGACACTTGTATCACATTGAATGTTCCAATCTATAAAAATAATGTTTTACAATTTATGCAGATATTCTCCATTGCTTTTATTAACAGTTTGTAGTTTTCAGCATGTAGATCATATATATTTTGAGCGATTTATACCTAAGTATTTCATTTTTGAAAACTATTTTTTCACTATTGAAAACTGTAGTCATATTATTCTAATTTATTTTCAACTTTTTGTCAATATGTGTAAATAGAAAATTATTTTTTGTGTGTGTTGATCTTGCTAAGCTCATTTGTTAGTTCTAGGAGATTTTTCTGTATATTTCAGTGCATTTTCTATATAGTCATGTAATCTGTGAAGAGTTAACAGTTTCTCCTTTTTCTTTCTAAGTAGAAAGCCTTAGATTTTCCATGATTTCAGTTCAGTCAATCAGCCATATCTGACTCTTTGAGATCCCATGGACAGGAGCACACTGGGCTTCCCTGTCTGTCACCAACTCCCGAAGCTTGTCCATTGAGTCAGTAGTGCTTTATGTAATGGCTACAGCCACCAGACACTGGGAGAGGCAAGGAACAGAATTTCCCCCAGAGCTTCATGGTAAAGCATGGTCCTATTGATGCTTTGTTTTCAGACTTCTGGCTTCTAGAACCCTGAGATAATAAATATCTGTTGTGTTAAGCCATCCAATTTGTTTTAACTTGTTGCAGTAGCCACAGGAAATGACAATGTTTGTTTTTGTTGGTTCTAGTCCTAAATAGTTCCAATCGGTTCTTTTATTTTATTTATTTTCTGAGACATTCTTTCTGCTCCTGTGTGCTCTTCAGAGCCCTCCAATAGTTTTTACATGATTTCCATCCAGGTTAAATTGAAATATTCATTGAAAAGGACAGGACAGAGTATGAACATTCCCTCTTATGTTGAACAAAAACCTCCTAAAGTATTTATATGTAATTTTTGTCATGCAGTAATGATAATTTTAACAAGATTTACTCTACAGTAGTAAATAGTGAATGTCTGCTCCTACAGATGATGAATGTTGCAGTGGCCGTGCTATGTGGTAGGAACAGATGTGATGGTGTCAGTTGTAATGGGCTACAGCTCTGTTGGAGCTTCTTCAATTTGTGACTATCTCATCAAATTCTATGGTTGAACATCATTCACTCAAAAGCAGATGGCAGTAGAGTAGAGTAAGGTGGAGGGAAAGTTGGAGAGGTTAAGAATGATCAAATGATACAAACATACATTATCCTATCATATCAACATAATATCTTCTACTTCTAACTCCAAATTCTGAAGGTTAGTGATTTTCCCATATTCCAGCCTCTAGCACTGTAAGTAAAATTTTATAAACATATAGGTATGTTTGCAGAGGCAAAGAAAAGCAATATAAATTTGTACACATATGTTTGTGTATATACATATATGCATATATGTGTGCATATATATTTGTGTGTGTGTTGTAGACAGGGAGAGACAGAGAGGCTGACATGCTCTAATTTTGACTATTTTAAACAAATATATGAATTGATGGCTGGATGGCATCACTGACTCAATGGACGTGAATCTGAGTGAACTCTGGGAGTTGGTGATGGACAGGAAGGCCTGGCATGCTGCAATTCATGGGGTCACAAAGAGTCGGACACGGCTGAGTGAATGAACTGAACTGAACTGATGAATTGTAAGTAATGAAAAATAACTATTTGCTTCACGTATGTAGCTACTGCTTTTCTATTTTCTTTTGTTGTCTGCTTTTAGTTTAAATGTGATGGATCCTATTTGTTTATATAATTTTTCTTGGCAACTTTATGTACAGTGTGTCATACTCTATTGTGTATGTTATAATATCTTTTCAAACACATTGATAACAGCTATCCAAAGATCAGCAATTTAGAACAGATTAAGTTACTGCATATTTCTTGTGAAAGGTGGTTTTATTACTTATGTGATTCATATCTGTTAATTGAGTCAGATGTTCTAAATCTGCCTCTATTAGGAGAAACTTCAGATGTGACTTTACAAATGGAGTGATCTTAGATATTGCCTTTATTTAAAATACAAGAATTCTAAAATTGGATTTCTTTTTACTCTCATTTATTTCAGAGTTTTAACTGATTCATACTGCCATTTCATTAGTCTCCATTTCTGAAGTTTGATTGTGCTTACCCTGAATCTCAGTTTTGATGATAGTGTAATTCCAAAAAATAATTTGGTGCTCTGGTAAACACAGCTCTGTCCATTTTCCCTGAGCCTTTCTTATCCTGATTTTATGATGCATTTCTAGAAGCAAATGCTGTCTGATTTGAGCAATAGCTTTTAGGTCTTTTTCAGCTGTATCACCTAAAAGTTAAAACATCACCTACAGTCAGAATGTAGACTTTACAATTAGGAGTTTCTATCAATGGAAAACAAGAAGAAAGAAGCTGCAACAGTTTGCTAAGTTTATATCTCCCATGTGAAGTGCTATTTATGTCACTGCTTCATCTGGTACCCAGGCTGAGTGGCCAGGACTTTGTGTTGCCTCTGGAAGGCAGGAAAAAACTTTCTTTCTTAGTTTTTGCATCTCTGTCAAAAATCGCCTGATTTGAGGAAGTTAAGTTTTTCAAAGAACATAGTAGTTCAATATTTCTTTCTTTCGTTCGTTTTTAATATAAATACACACCTGGGACTTCCCTGGTAGACCAGTACTTAGGGCTCTGTGATTCCACAACAAGGGGCATAGATTCAATTGCTGATCATGGAATTAAGGTCCTGTACACCACACAGCACAGTCAAGGGAAAGAAAATAGAAACCTAAATTTGTCTAGCATATAGGTATTTAGATAGCCAATGGTATGATTTGACTTAAAAGTGAGTAAGGAAATGCATGGACTCCTTGATGAAGCTCTATTCCTAAGCAATATTTCTATTGATGACTGAAGTTGACTTCAAACTACAATGTCAGCTGTTAACTCCTAAGCTAGTCAGTACACTCATGGCCTACAGGCTCAGAAAGTGAAGAAAGTCACATCTGAAGAGGGAGCAAACCATGAGGATGAGGGTTTGATTAATAGAACTGCTAAAGTGTAGAGAAAGGCATTGACCTATAAAGCAAAAAGGAAATGAAATGGAAGAGATTCCAGCAGAGGAAAGGAGGTGGGATGGCATTTAGGGAGAGTGATCAGCTTTGGAGATGCACCTTGATAATTTAAGATAACTTTGCTTAAAGCCAGCTGTGAATCTCCACACAGGCACCGTTTCAAAGAAAATCACTCACCACTTGAATCCCCTCTTCACATCCCACTCTCCACACAGTTCTGCATACACACATGATGAGTCAAAACCCAGTTATAAGAAAAGCCCAAAGTATGAATTGGGGTAAATGCACTGCACCAATGCAGATTCTAATAATACTGGAAAATAGGGGTGGGGACAGAAGAGGTACATGGGAACTCTATCATTTCCAATCAATTTTTCTGTACATTTAAACCTTCCTCCAAAAGTAAAGTCTACTGATTTGAAAAGGTAAAATCCAAGATAGATAGAACCTATGGTAAGGTCTCAAGATCAGCATTTTTCTAGACTGGCATTCTAAACAAAGCCATACCTCATGATCCAACATCTCTGTCATTGATATCTGAGCTGCTGGGGTCTCCTGATCTGTGTGTTCAACTGTTATTTTTATTAGGGCTGCTTTTAACTGAGAACTAGCCCCGTGATTTGAAGCAGTTATGTTTTCCTGTGAAATAATCAGTAGTATCTTCCTGGTTGATTGCCTTAAGTTATTTATTTATGAATTTTTAACATTCAAAAGGTTGTCCCTCTCTAGAAAGTACTGCTTTTGGGAACTCTGTGGACTTAGGATAGGAGAAGAGGAGGAGAGGAACGAAAACAATGACCAAGAAGAAGCAAGTGGCCTGGAGAAGCCTCCCAGGGACCAGAGAAAACACGAAAAAAATGGAGGGAGAAACAGTGTGTGATAAATAATATGAACAAAGAAATCAGGATAATAAGGAAAGTCTTAACAAGGTGAACCTAATGTGAGCTCCAAGAAGCTTCCTAAAAGATACCAGATATGAACATCAGCGGCTTGTTGAAGTGTGAATGCAGAAGCTGCCGTGGCTGTGAGGGGCACCATAAAGGAGTGTGTCCCTCCTTACCCATCACTGCCGGTGTTGATCAGAACCCCAGACTAAGTCGACCCAGTCTGCAATGCAGAGTAAGGTAAGAAAGAAAAACAAATTCTAAATATTAACATATACATGTGGAATCTAGAAAAGTGTTACAGATGAACCTAGTTCCAGGGCAGAAATAGAGACACCGACATAGAGAATGGATGTGTGGACAGGGGGTGGGAAG
>SJYQ01104730.1:594601-633019 GCA_006410935.1 Redunca redunca
GGTGGGAAGGAGGGGGTGGGATGAGTAAGGGGATTGGGATTGACATATATACACTACCATGTTGAAAGCAGATGGCTATTGGAAAGCTGCTATGAAACACAGAGAAATCAGCTCAGTGCTCTGCAATGACATAAAGGGGTGGGATGGAGGAGGTGGATGGGAGGCAGTTCTAAGAGTGAGGGGATATATGGATACATAAAGCTGATTCACTTTGTTGTATAGCAGAAACTATCAGCATTGTAAAGCAACTATACCCTAAAAATAAATAAACGGTCACTAACCTCTACTTGGAGAAGGCAATGGCAACCCACTCCAGTACTCTTGATTGGAAAATCCCATGGATGGAGGAGTCTGATAGGCTGCAGTCCATGGGGTCATAAAGAGTCAGACACCACTGAGCGACTTCACTTTCCCTTTTCACTTTCATGCGTTGGAGAAGGAAATGGCAACCTACTCCAGTGTTCTTGCCTGGAGAATCCCAGGGACAGTGGAGCCTGGTGGGCAACCGTCTATGGGTCGCACAGAGTCGGACATGACTGAAGCAACTCAGCATCATCAGCAGCAACTTCTACTCATGTTTTGACCCAGGTATCCATGGATGGAATGCATCTGCCTCTTTTTGATACTGCAGAAGTCCAACACCAATTTGGCATTTCAATGTGCAGAGGGAAGCAGGCAATCCTGAACTTTTCATGAGAAGAGGACAAACCAGTGGAGGATTCCCACAGATGGAAAAGAGATGGAACAGAAGGTCAGGGTGAGTTAATACCTCTAGAGGGCTTTAGTCTCCTCCAGATTTCAAAAAAAATAATTTATTATAAGGAAAATAAGTTTGAGATGGTCAAGTACTACAAGTAATTTACACACTTTTAAACTGTTTTTGTTATGTGTGTAATTGTTATATGTCCAAACATAACCATGCTTGCTTTTACAGCTTCATATGGTTTTATGAGTTTCATGTTATTTTTGGTTATTTATATGGAGCCCATTAAATACTTAAATAACTGCTCTTCAGGTGGACTACACAGACACCAGGATGGTCTGAGGGCAGCTTTAATGAGAAAAAACCTGGACCTTACTTAGAGTGATAGAAACACTAGGAAAATGATTGATGATTCAGGAGTGGCATTAATCCATCCATTGTATATTTAATGGAGGTGAATGATGGTAAAAATAGGAGAGAGAAGTAAAGAGGAAATGAGTTTTTAATTATCTATGGAAATGGGAGGAAATTCAAGTGAGTTTCTCGAATTAGGTGATGAAAAGAAAGTTAAGCAGTAACTGAACAGGTAAAGAAGGACCTTGCTGGGGGCATGAGTGAAGTGAAAGTCATTCAGTCTTGTCTGATTCTTTGTAACCCTGTGGATTATACAGTCCATGGAATTTTCCAGGCCAGAATACTGGAGTGGGTAGCCTTTCCCTTCTCCAGGGGATTTTCACAACCCAGGGAACCCAGTGAGACACAAGGGAAGCCTGCTGTGGGATATAGTGATTAGCAACTTATTTAAGGAATTCAGTATAAATATCTACCAGGGGATAAATATGTATTCATAACCAGGGAACAACTAGTGTTAGAATCTCAGTGAAGGTCCACATTTTAAATATGTGAAGAAACTGTTGGTGTGACAGGCTTCCACTCATACTGGGGAGTGGGGACCAAGAGAGGACCCAGAGTAAATGAAGTGAGAGTCAGCAGTTTTTATGAAGATTCATTCCACACCTGGGCGCACTGGGCATAGGACTACCAGCAACCCTGACACCTATGCAACATTTGTATCTGAAGGCAGAAGAAGGAATTAAAATTCAGAGACATCAGTGCTGGCAACAGGAAATTCTCCTTCCATAGTTGATACAACATTTGTGTAACTCTGAGTCCTTCGGGTCAGTGCATGCTCTGATTCCTCATGTGCATCTGTGTCTTCCCTTTATAATTTGTCTTTGGGTAAGTTTATTGCTTTCAACTAATATCTTGGAAGCTTTTATTTTTCCTTTATTCATTATAATAACGTTCATGTTAAAAGAATTCTGTGAAGGTTAGAAATTATGCATGTAAAAGCCTTCGTGATCAAGGCTTGGCATTGAGGAATTTAAAGGGGAAAATTTTTAGTTCTCAGTTTTTACTTGTCTAAACTATTTCTGGGTGAAGGCTGCCTGTGTCAACTTTCCAGCTTAGTGATTTCTTCCACATGTTAGGACTTTGATCTCTGTCTCCAGGAAAGCACTGAAGGTGATCTTCCTTCTCTGTAACTTAAAATAAATTGAGTCCTTTGCTAGTCAAAATCCCATGTATTGATTTGAAAAGGAAATGAGTTTGTAGACCTTCATCTGATTATAGAGAAAGCTATTATTTGTGATTCTTATTTTCTCTTAATGGTGAACATTAATATTATTCAGAGTGACTTTCCCTTAAATGTTATTATCTGACCTGAAATACATTGCTCCTATGATAGCTTCTTGAAAATGCCAAATGTCCTTTAAGTTTAAAAGTTAATATGTCTTTTTAAAATTATATATATATATATATATGTTTTTTTCCTTTTGTAGTTTTCTGGTTTTGCTTTGTTTGGTTTGGTTTTGATTAAATCTGTCCTTACTGATTTTACCACAGTGAATAAAAATGTAAATCCTTCAGTGAAAACAATAAAAATGCACATATTTTAAAATATGTTTTCAATGGATAGGTTTTTTTTTTTTCATCAGAATAGTTCCATATGAAATACTAAAATCATGTCATTCTATTCTCAAGACTTTTTCAATGTAAACATCTTCCTTATCCAAATTGCAATTTGGCATGAAGAAAAGGGCCAACCAAATGCATGAAGTAAAATTCACAATTGGTTATTATGAAAGACAACAGCAGTGATTCCTGGATGAGAACAGAGAAAACCACTTTGATACTTTGAAAATCTGTCTGTGAGTTCTGGAGTAGATGCAGTTATGATCTTAGATCTGGGGGTGGTTGAAGGTCTAGGTGAACACACAGCTTTTCTTCTCATTTTTCTTTATCAACATATAGAGTTTATAAATAAAGTGCTATTTAAATTTGTGTTATCCAGTTTCTTCTTGTTCAGTTCAGTTCAGTTCAGTCATTCAGTCATGTTCGACTCTTTGCGACCCCATGGATTGCAGCACTCCAGGCTTACCTGTTCATCATCAACTCCCTGAACTTACCAAAATGTATGTCCATTGAGTTGGTGATGCCATCTAACCATCTCATCCTCTGTTGGCCACTTCTCCTCCTGCCTTCAATCTTTCCCAGCATCAGGGTCTTTTCAAATGAGTCAGTTCTTTGCATCAGGTGGCCACAGTTTTGGAGGTTCGACTTCAGCATCAGTCCCTTCAATGAATATTCAGGACTGATTTCCTTTAGGATGAATTGGTCCCATCTCCTTGCAGTCAAAGTAAGTTTCAAGAGTCTTCCCCAAAACCACAGTTCAAAAGCATTAATTCTTCAGTGCTCATCCTTCCTTCTAGTCCAAATCTCACATCCATACATGACTACTGGTAAAAACAGAGCTTTGACTAGATAGACTTTTGTTGGCAAAGTAATGTCTCTGCTTTTTAATATGCTGTCTAGGTTGGTCATAACTTTTCTTCCAAGAAGAAAGTATCTTTTAATTTCATGGCTGCAATCACCATCTACAGTGATTTTGGAGCCCCCCAAAATAAAGTCTGACACTATTTCCACTGTTTTCCCAGCTATTTCCCATGAGGTGTTGGGACTAGATGCCATGATGTTAGTTTTCTGAATGTTGAGTTTTAAGCCAACTTTTTCACTCACCTCTTTTATTTTCATCAAGAGGCTCTTTAATTCTTCACTTTCTGCCATAAGCATGGTATGATCTGCATATCTGAGGTTATTACCATTTCTTCCAGCAATCTTGATTCCAGTTTGTACTTCATCCATTCCAGAATTTCTCATGATGTACTCTACATATAAATTAAATACACAGGGTGATAATATACAGTCTTGATGTACTCCTTTCCCGATTTGGAACCAGTCTGTTGTTCCATGTCCGGTTCTAACTGTTGCTTCTTCACCTGCATACAGATTTCTCAAGAGGCAGGTCAGGTGGTCTGGTATTCCCATCTCTTGAAGAATTTTCAACAGTTTGTTGTGATCCACACAAAGACTTTGAAATAGTCAATAAAGCTGAAGTAGATGTTTTTTTGGAACTCTCTCACTTTTTTGATGATCCAATGGATGCTGACAATTTGACCTCTGGTTCCTCAGCCTTTTCTAAATTCAGCTTGAACATATGGAAGTTCATGGTTCATGTACTCCTGAAACCTGGTTTGGAGAATTTTGATCATTATTTTGCTAGTGTGTGAGATGAGTGCAATTGTGTGGTTGTTTGAACATTCTTTGGCATTGCCTTTCTTTGGGATTGGAATGAAGACTAACATTTTCCAGTCCTGTGGTCATTGTTAAGTTTTCCAAATTTGCTGACATACTGAGTACAGCACTTTCACAGCATCATCTTTTAGGATTTGAAATAGCTCAACTGGAATTCCATCACCTCCACTAGCTTTTTTCAAAGTCTTCCTCAGTGATCACTGCAAAGAAATAGAGGAAAACAATAGACTGGGAAAGACTAGAGACCTTTTCAAGAAAATTAGAGATACAAGGGAACATTTCATGCAAAGATGGGCACAATAAAGGACAGAAATGGTATGGACCTAACAGAAACAGAAGATAGTAAGAAGAGATGGCAAGAATACACAGAAGAACTATGCAAAAAATGTTTTTATGACTCAGAAAATCACTGTGGTGTGATCACTCAGCTACAGCCGGTTTCTTCTTGGATGATGGATAAACTAACTCTGTAAAAGAAGGAAAGTGAAAGTCACTTAGTAATGACCCACTCTTCAAGACCTCATAGAATAGTCCATGGAAGTATCTAAGCCAGACTACTGAAATGGGTAGCCATTCCCTTTTCGAGGGGATCTTCCCAACCCAGGGATTGAACCCAGTTCTCCTGCATTGCAGGCGGGTTATTTACCTGCTGAGCCACCTGGGAAGTCAAAGAATACTGGAGTGTGTAGCCTATCCCTTCTCCAGAAGATTTTCCTGACCCAAGAATCAAGCCGGAGTCTCCTACAGTGCAGGCAGATTCTTTACCAGCACACCTCCCAGGGAACTTCTTTTTCACCCTTTTGTGTGTGTTGTGGGGGGCCAGGTACGCTTCCTGGAAGCTGCTGCCAGGCAGGCCCTGAGTCTTCAGGGATAAGTTGCAGAGGGTCCTTGAAGGCAGGCAAGATTGACCTGTGTGAACAATGCTGGGAGGTGGGATGGAAGCTAATCCATGCTGCGGTGAGGATGCCAGGAGACACCACAAGAGCCTCGCTCCATCCCCTACTTCCCCACACACTACTTCCTTTTATTTATTCTTATTAATTTGTGTATTGTGATAAAATATATACCATATAAAGTTTCCTGTTTTAACACTTTTCATGGATTCAAGTCATGACATTAATTAGGGAATTTGCTGGCATTTCAGTAGCTAGGATTCTGCACTTCCACCGTGAGAGATGCGGGTTCAATCCCTGGTGGGGGGACTAAGATTCCCACAAGACATGGGGGTTAGTCAGAAACATATCTAAGTAAATAAATAAAAATAAATAAAGTGTACAATTTGATTGTTTTTTAAAAAGTCATTAGTTACACTTCCATTTTTGTGCAACCACCCCCAATGCCTATACCAAAAGCTTTTTCATCATCCCCAGACAGAAACTCAGTACAAAGTGAATGATATGGTCATGGCACAGGGCTGGTTCTAGGAACCCTTTCAGATACCAAAGTTTATGTAAATCACTTATATAGGTAGGACACCCAGCCCTCCCATCTTTACCCACCATGCAAAAACAGAACATGCAGATCTAGAAGACTGACTACATCCCTCCACCTGCTTCCTTCTTTGACCCTAGACATTCCCATGTGCTTTCTGTCTATATGAATAGGAAAAAATGTATTAACAAACCTTTTCAGAAGACTAGAAGTAAGCTATGGAGAAACATAAGGGGAGGAAATGTATATATCACTCTGCATGAAATAAATACCTAGGAGTTTGAGGAATAAGAACAGAGGCTCAGGAGAGGAGGAAAAAGAAAGACAGATAGTCTTCAATCTTATTACAGTCTTATTACATTATTATTAGAGAAGTGACATTTTATGTATAAATTAACTTTAATTGTTTTTGGTTTTCTGAGATGAGAGCCACCAGTCTATTAAATATTGCCTTTGAGTTACCAACTCCAACCCAAAACAAAATTTGTCATCTTTCCTTACCCAAATGGGCTCTGTTCCTATACCTTCAAGCTTAAGAAATCATTTATTTAATCCACCAAGTCTCCCAATATCAGGTTTTCATGTAAGTCTAGGTTTTCCTAATCCGAGTCTTCATCTGATTACAGAACACAGGAAATTATTTTCTTCTTTATCTCAAGATTAGTACATAATGAAACCGTTCTAGATGAATCAGTCAGTTAGTTAGTTCAGTCGCTTAGTTGTATCTGGCTTTCTGCAACCCCATGAATTGCAGCACGACAGGCCTCCCTGTCCATCACCAACCCTGGAGTTCACCCAGATACACGTCCATCAAGACAGTGATGCCATCCAGCCATCTCATCCTCTGTTGTCCCCTTCTCCTCCTGCCTCCAATTCCTCCCAGCATCAGAGTCTTTTCCAATGAGTCAACTCTTCGCATGAGGTGGCCAAAGTACTGGAGTTTCAACTTTAGCATCTGTCCTTCCAAAGAACACCCAGGACTTATCTCCTTTAGAATGGACTGGTTGGATCTCCTTGCAGTCCAAGGGACTATCAAGAGTCTTCTCTAACACCACAACTCAAAAGCATCAATTCTTTGGTGCTCAGCTTTCTTCACAATCCAACTCTCTCATCCATACCTGACCACTGGAAAAACTATAGCCTTGACTAGACAGACCTTTCTTGGAAAAGTAATGTCTCCGCTTTTTAATATGCTATGTAGGTTAATCATAACTTTCCTTCCAAGGAGTACACATCTTTTAATTTCATGGCTGCAGTCACCATCTTCAGTGATTTTGGAGCCCCCCAAAATTAAGTCTGACACTGTTTCCACTGTTTCCCATCTATCCCCCATGAAGTGATGGGACCAGATGCCATGATCTTCGTTTTCTGAATGGTGAGCTCTAAGCCAACTTTTTCACACTCCTCTTTCACTTTCATCAAGAGACTTTTTAGTTCCTCTTCATTTTCTTTCATAAGGGTAGTGTCATCTGCATATATGAGGTTATTGATATTTCTGCCAGCAATCTTGATTCTAGCTTGTGCTTCTTCCAGCCCAGTGTTTCTCATGATTTACTCTGCATATAAGTTAAGTAAGCAGGGTGACAATATACAGCCTTGACATACTCCTTTTCCCATTTGGAACCAGTCTGTTGTTCCATATCCAGGCCAAACTGTTGCTTCCTGACCTGCATATGGATGTAAATTAATTAATTATAAACCACAAGTGCATAAAGACATTAGGGCTTAATCTTTCATGGAAATTCTACTATCAATATTCCTTTCCTTTTAAATTTTCTCTTCTTATTTCATTTCTTTTGTTTCCATTACTACAATTTTACTTTTGCAGATGTAATTAGTTTTTTAAATTATTGAAATTGCTTTCAAAACAACCTTCCTACTTCATGAAGGGCCCTGTCCCTTCATTTATCACAGTGCTGTTTCTAAAATTGTATTTGGATGTCCCATCAGAAATCCTTCAATCATTTGTAATGAAATAAAATTACCTTGGAATACACTCACAGTGTGGTAATGCTTTGTGACTTGTTTATTTTTGTCCTATTCTGCTGTATTATAAAAATTGTCTGAAGTGAAAGCACAAGCCTTGTGTATTAGGAAAAAAAAATAACCCAAAACTCTAAATTTTGCAAATTGATACTATTCTCTGGCAAGATTTCTGCCTAGAATTTTTGGTCTTGACTAATCTGATGCCTGATTTTTAGGTAAGTAAAATTCAGAATTTTCAATAAAATAAAGAGATTAACAATATTCCATCTGATAGGCTAAAAAAAAAATCTAAAGTATTAACAATTTTGGGATCATACCCCTCCTCAACATGGAGATCAGAACTCTGAGAGCCTTTGATTTTAGGCCACCAAATTTGGTGGTACTACATTGACAAATGCTTTAGAATTGTCCCAGAAACAGCTTTTAAGAACTGCCTTAGATTTTTGTCCTCCCAAGATCAAATGATTTCATAGTCTCGATATTTGAGCAGCGATATCTATCTGAAAACAGTAATTGTTGGTAGCTTAAAACAGCAGTTATTGGAAATTGTGGTTGAGCTAAAGTAATTAATGGGATGCATTGAGAACCAGGCTTGGGAAATGGTTAGGACAGAAGGTGCTTCAGTGAAAGAAACAACCTAGGCAGGAACCAGCCACTACAGGTGCTGAACACTGACTCCTCCTATTGCGCCTCGGATGGTCATCCCCTCCAAAAGCATAAGGAATTCCAAAAAATGCCAGACTCATCGCATTTGTATATTAGGTCAGAAGTTCTGCCCAGAAGTTTTATTTGGTGCACCTTCAGTTATGTGTCCATGATCCTCTTAGTGACAGGTTTCAAGTAATATATATATGCTTCTCGAATGCAAAGTATTACCCTCCCATCTATGGTAAATACTGCATGTAGGTTTGAACTGTAAAGGGATTCTGATGCCATCAAAAGGAGGAAATTCATTGGAGGTCCAGTGGTTAGGACTCCAGGCTTTTACTGCTAAGGGCATGGGTTCAATCTCTGGTCAAGGAATAGTTCATCCATATTATGAAGATCCACCTATCCAATTATGTCCATATTACCTCCTCGTAACTTTTTTCAATTAACTTCATTGTAATTTCTTTCTCCCCTTCATCCCCTCTCCTCCAAAATCAGATCCAGGTTGATATAAGAAACTGCATCACCAGGTACAGAGCCTCGGAGTGACACTTGTTTCATAATTTCCATTATCATTTCATTTCAATATCTAAAGAAACATTTGAGCAAAGGGACTCAGATAATTCATCAGAATTGGCCATGGGTTATCCCCTTTGAACCTGACATTCTGTTCCCTAATTCCCAGGACGGTGGGACCTAACTTTTCTAGCTGTCTTTTCTTTCCACTTATTTTTCCCAAATACTATACCTCATCAGCAGCACTGACAAACTCAATCTACTTTATAAAATGCTCAATTCTAGCTTCCCCATCAATGTGGGAATGGATTCAAGCAAGTCTGGGATTATTCACCCAATTAGGAGGAAATCCCCTTAAACTTTTAGTCCTATCTTCTTCCTTTCAGTATGAATTGCAGAGATCAATGTCCTGTGTCTCTGTACTAAATCTAGCCATTGTCTGTATCACTCTTCTAAAAGCTTAATTGATATATCCAAAAAGTTGAAATTACCAGTGGCATCAGTAGAAAATGGGATAAATAAAGCTGGTATATTTACAATGGAACAGCATGCAGTATTGAATATAAACAACTACAATTCTTTACAATAACAAGGATGAATTTCACAAAATAATTTTGGGTGAAAGAAGCCAGACTCCAGTTTATATATGCTTTACATGTGTCTTTATTGCACACTTAATCTGTGGGCATAGCAGGTAGAATAACAATACCTTTGAGTAAGAGGGAAGAAGTAATGATTGGAAAGTAGTTACACTGAAAACAAAGTCTTTGTTCATTGAGCTTGTCATTGTGTTGTGACTTACAAACACTACACAAGCAAATAAATAAAATATATGTTACAAGTGGAGGAAAAATCACATAACTAGAAAGATAAAAAGTGTCAGGGTGAAAGGAGGATGTGAGCGAAGTGCAAGTCATTAACTTTAAATAACATCAAGAAAGACCACATGAGAAACTGTAATGTTTGCAGAGGCCTGAAAGACATGAGGAAGGCAGCGGTGAGTTTGACGTAGTTGAACTGTAGGCAGAGGGACACTTTATTTCTGAAGCTTTACTTTGGTTTCTCTGATGCAGGCAAGGTTGTGGAGGTGAGTTGGGAACATCAGGTTCAGAAGGAGAGTGGGACGACCATGCAACTGGCAGTGGCTACCTTGGCTTAGACAGACATGGTGGTATTGAGGGAGGGGGTGGGAAGAGATAGATTCTGTGTAGATTTGGAAATTGTAACTGGTAGGATTTGGTGGTAGGTTGGATATGGAGTCTTAAAGACAGTCATCAAAAATGAACACAAGGTTTCTTTTGTTTGGGCAACCAGAAAAATAGGGTCTCGATTATCTTGGTGGAAAATTGGGACTTTGGTTACAGGTTTGCAAGATTTCAGATGCTTAGAAGGCATTCTGATGGAAATGACAAGAATGCAGCTCTTACATGATTTCAAACTCAAATGATGTCTGATCTGGAATAAAAAGCTTGCAGTCCTCAGCAAATGCGTGTGTGTGTTGCTCAGTCTTGTCCAACTCTTTGCGATCCCACAGATTGTAGCCTGCCAGGCTTCTCTGTCCATGGAATTCTCCAGGCAAGAATGCTAGAGTGGGTTGCCATTCCCTTTTCTGAGGAACTTCCCAACCCAGGGATCGAACCCGGGTCTCCTGCATTGCAGGCAGATTCTTTACCATTTGAGCTACAGGGAAGTCCCTCCTCATCAAATATGCGTGTTCTTTAACACTGTGGAAGTGGTCATCAAGGGGGTAGGCATAGGAGAACAGTAGAAGTCTAAGAACCGGTTTGAGACTTTTTATATAAAATTCAAGAAGGTGGAAAAGACAAGCAATGAGCCAGAGAGTAGTGGAGAATAAGGTAAGGACATATCTGAAGGGCTGAATTGGGTGAAAAAAAATTGTCCACATCATCAGCCATGTGAGATGTTGTTGATAGGTCAGCAAGATGAGGTTTGGAAGTAATCCTTGGATCCATTAGTGTGGAAACAATTGGTGAATCAAACATACAGGAATTTTGTACAATGGTGGGATAAATCTTAAGTATAATGTGGACTAACTCTAAGTGAGGGAAAAGCATTGGTGATCTTAAGGATAGACAATAATTTTATAGATATTTTCTTTGCTTGGGATTGGTGCAAGGAGAGGACCCAGAGAGATGGTATGGAGTGGGAGGTGGGAAGGGATTCATGTTTGGGAACGCTTGTACACTCATGGTGAATTCATGTCAATATTTGGCAAAAGCAATACAGTAATGTAAAGTAAACTAAAGTTAAAATAAAAATTTTAAAAAAATTAAAAAAAAAAAAAAACATTTCCATTGTAGAAAGTTTGGAAAAAACAGGAAAGTAAGGAAAAAAGAATCCTTACTATTTTAGAGACAAAATTGAAATCAGATTGTGTTCATAATTTTATATCTTCCTTTTCGTATTGCATTGTCATGAATATATCCCCATATTATTACTCTTCAGAAACCCAATTTTTAGTGGCAATGTATTATTTCCCGTTTCATCTGTGCTTCACCATGTCTAATCATTTTCCTGTTGGTGGACACTTAGGTTGTTCCAAATTTACTTCAGAAATGATGTTGAAATAAATATTGTTGTATGCTCATTTTCCATATCTCTGATTAATTCCTTAGTATAAATATCTGTAATTGGAACAGAGAAAATAAATATTGTTTTGTTTGCTTTTGTTTGGCATTTAAAAAAAATAAAATTAGCAATTTTCATGGTAGGTGAAACAAATCTAGATTTTTTTTTTCAAGATAGAAGAAATTGTAACATGTTTACTGATGGAAATGAACTCACACTGAAGGATGAGAAAATTTCTAATGTAAGATCCTTGAATAAGAGAAAGAGGATGAGAGGAAGCACTCAGGTAGAGTTGAAAGGGACATGAGGGATCCATCCCTCATCACGAAAATAAGACTATGTGACCACAGGGGTAAGTGGGATGACCTGGGACCAGGAATAAACTCTCTTCAGGGTACTCTCTCCCCCTTCTTCTCTGGCTTCATCTTCTGCTTCTCTTTAGAGAGCCAAGTCTCCTTTGCCTATTTATTGTTGTTCAGCTCAAACAGATTATCTCTAATTCCAGTGCCTTTTTACTCACTGTTTCTTATTAGTTATTTATATGTCTTCATCTTTGAACACTTTCAAACCTCTGCACACGTTAGTTGCTACACTTTGAGATATCTTCTGACTACCATATCAAAAATGCTCTCCTCTTATTTTCATTCCCAGCTTCATTGCTTCCTTTTCATTTAGTAACCATCTAACATTTTATACTGGGATCCCTAATAACTCAGTTGGTAAAGAATCTGCCTGCAATGCAAGAGACCACGGTCTGATTCCTGGGTTGGGAAGATCCCCTGGAGAAGGGATAGGCTACCCACTCCAGTATTCTTGGAGTGGCTCAACTGATAAAGAATCCACCTGCAATGTGGGAGACCTGGGTTTGATCCCTGGGTTGGGAAGATCCCTGGAAAAGGGGAAAGGCTACCCACTCCAGTATTCTGGCCTGAGAATTCCATGAACAGTATAGTAGATGGGGTCACAAAGAGTTGGACACAATTGAGCAACTTTCACTTTCACCTTTCAACATGTAATACACTTTACTTATTCAGCATCTACTTCCTCCCCAATCAAATTGAATACATGAATGGATAATTTGATCATAACCACTTTCTTCATTTCTGCCATAAGAGAGAAGTTGCTATAGGCTGGTCATTTTGTGGTGTCGCTATATCTGGTTTATAGTAAACATGTTATTTTATTAATATATATTATTTATATTATTGATAATATCAATTTAATGATTCCTTAGTACAACAGAAAATAGAACTATTTTTAAACTTCCAAATGAGTCACAAATTAACCTCATTTCAAACAAGAAGAAACAAGTAATTTTACAGAATTATCATGCTTACAAATCTAGATGCAAAAAACTAAGATAATATTTAATAGGTGCCTGAAAAAGGACAATGATTTATGGTAAACCAGGGTTTACTTAAAGTTTTTGAGTTGAATGACTTAATTAAAGGGTTGAAAAAAGAAAACAAAAAGATATTATCTTTATCATAGATATTAAAAAAACATTTGATGAAATTCAGTAATCACTCCAGACTGGAGTATACATATAGTCAAAATAGGAAGAAAACAATCTTGCCAGAACCTACAGGAAATATGCTTAATGTTGAAGTATCACAGGAAACAACAAACAACATATTCACTGTCAACACAGCAACAGAGTGCCGAAGGGGCTACTCTATTCAGTGTGATAGTAAGGTAAACTCAAGCATCAGAAGGTGAACCTGAAAGAAGCAGGGAAATGAGATGCAATTAGTTAATAAGATTATCTACCTATGGATCTGAAAGGAATCACAGAAAACTAAAGGATATCTAGGAATAAACCTGGCCAAATTTCTATACAGAGCACATTAAAAATGTTAGCACACATTCCTTTTTAAAAAGACTATTGATTGTCATATTAATAAACAGAGACAAAATACATCAGTGTTTACAGTTTTGTACAAGGTACAAGTTGATCTTTGAATTGAATGCAATTTCATTCAAAATCCGAAAAAAGGCATTTGTTTAGAACATGGGTCAGGAAACTACAGCTCTTGAGTCAAATCCAGTCCATACACTTATTTTTTAAATGGACTTGCATTCAACACAACCATGGCTATCTGTTTACAGAGTGCTCATGCCTACAATTATAATACAATGGGAAAAAAAAAATAATACAATGGGAAAACTGAGTAGTCGTCCTAGAGGCTGTATGATTTACAAAATCTAAATATTTACTATCTGTCTCTTTTCAGATAACGTTTGTTGACCCATGATTGAGAATAACAAAGCTCCCATAGAGGCTAGTCATTTATACATTAAAATAATAATAATAATAACAAGAGTATAGTATAGTACCTATAATAGATATTACCTTAATACATTTTAAAATAAATAATCCATTCTGTAAAATGGAGTATAAAACAGTGTTGACAAATAGATACATATACACAGAAATTTGATCCGTGGCAGAATAAGCATTGCAGATCACTGCTGACAGATATTCTGCTCAATAAATGGTGTTAGGAGAAATGATTCCTGAATAGAAAAAAAATAAGAATAATAAGCTGGATCTCCATTTCACAGGCAACTCAAAAATCAATTCCAAGTGAAATAAACAGTTGACTCTAGAAGTTAATTGTTTAAATTATTTGAAAGCAAATATTTAGAAGAAACCTCCATGGGATTCTCCAGGCAAGAGTACTGGAGTGGGTTGCCATTTCCTTCTCCAGATTGTTAAGATCTTATGGATGGTGTGCACCTTTATGGGTTCACTCATGGAAAGTTCTCTAAAATGTAGTGTTATTTTTTTTTTAATGTATGAAAATGCATATACTTTGGTCTTATTTAAAGGAAAATGAGTTTTGATTGCATACATAAACAAATATACATCTGTAGACAAAAGCAAAATTTAAAACAAAATCATAAAATGTTATAAATGCAGTTACCAATGGAATGTAAATACATGGGAAGGAGGTGGACTGAAATTTTTGTGTTAATATGTTTTTATCATTAACTATTTTTCTGATCATATAACTAATTCAACTGACTGGTTCCAAATAGGGAAAGGAATATGTCAAGGCTCTGTATTGCCATCCTGCTTATTTAACTCATATGCAGAGTACATCATGAGAAATGCTTGGCTGGATGAAACACAAGCTGGAATCAAGATTTCCAGGAGAAATATCAATAACCTCTGATATGCAGATGATACCACCCTTATGGCAGAAAGCAAAGAAGAACTAAAGAGCCTGTTGATGAGAAAGAGGAGAATGAAAAAGTTGGCTTAAAGCTCAACATTCAGAAAACTAAGATCATGGCATCTGGTCCCATCACTTCATGGCAAATAGATGGGGAAACAGTGGCTGACTTTAATTTTCTAGGCTCCAAAATCACTGCACATGGTGACTGCAGCCATGAAATTAAAAGAAACTTTTTCCTTGTAAGAAAAGTTATGACCAACCTAGACAGCACATTAGAAAGCAGAGACATTACTTTGCCAACAAAGGTCCGTCTAGTCAAGGCTATGGTTTTTCCAGTAGTCATGTAAGAATGTAAGAGTTGAAGTATAAAGAAAGCTGAGAACTAAAGAATTGATGCTTTTGAACTGTGGTGTTGGAGAAGACTCTTGAGAGTCCCTTGGACTGCAAGGAATTCCAATCAGTCCATCTTATAGGAAATCAGTCCTGATTATTCGTTGGTAGGACTGATGTTAAAGCTGAAACTCCAATACTTTGGCCACCTGCTCTAAAGAACTGACTCATTTGGAAAGACCCTGATGCTGGGAAAGATTGAAGGTGAGAGGAGAAGAGGACAACAGAGGATGAGATAGTTGGATGGCATTACCAATTCAATGGACATGAGTTTGAACAAGCTCCAGGAGATGGTGAAGGACAGAAAGGCCTAGTGTGCTGCAGTTCATGTGGTCACAGAGTCAGACTGACTGAAATGAACTGACTAGTTCAAAGGTAAGATTTTAAAAACAGAAAAGATCAACCCATAGAACTTTTCTCTTTCTTCCTTCTTGCAGCTGGGCCTACAGTGTATTTTTTCTACATTTCCCCTTTCCATTTCCAACCAATAACCATCTCCAGTTCTTCTTTTTTTTTTTTTAAGTTTTTAAATTAATTTATTTATTTTAATTGGAAGCTAATTACTTTACATAGTTGTAATTTTTTTTTTTTGCCATATATTGACATGAATCAGCCATGGGTGTACATGTGTTCCCCATCCTGACCCTCCCTCCCACCTACCTCCCCATCCCATCCCTCTTGGTCATCCCAGTGTACCAGCCCTGAGCATCCTGTCTCATGCATCAAACCTGGAGTGACGACCTATTACACATATGATTATATACATGTTTCAATGGTATTCTCTCAATTCATCCCACCTTTGACTTCTCCCACAGAGTCCAAAGGCTGTTCTTTACACCTATGTCTCTTTTGCTGTCTCACATATAGGGTCATCATTACTATCTTTCTAAAATTCATATATATGCATTAGTATACTGTATTGGTGTTTTTCTTTCTGGCTTACTTCCCTCTGTATAATAGGCTCCATTTTCATCCACCTCATATAGAACTGACTCAAATATATTCTTTTTAATGGCTGAGTAATATTCCATTGTGTATAGGTACCACAATTTTCTTGTCCATTCGTCTGCCAATAGACATCTAGGTTGCTTCCATGTCCTGGCTATTATAAACAGTGCTGCAATGAACACTGTGGTACACATGTCTCTTTCAGTTCTGGTTTCCTAAGTGTGTATGCCCAGTAGTGGAATTGCTGGGTCATCTGGCAGTTCTATTTCCAAACTATCTCCAGTTCTAACCATCACTGTCACTTTTTACTGATTATTCATCCCTTAAATCTAAAAGGACAAAGACAACACCCCCATCCTTGCCCCCAAGTTTGGCACAGAAATCAGAGGACCAGGACACAGACAGAAGTTGCTCCCAAGCCTGCTGTAGGAGAATTTATTTAAGCTCTACCATTTGGGGAACCTTCAGTGCTCTCTGCATTCCTGTCTTCCAGTCTTCTGATTTTATAGGCTGGGGACAATGCCTTAGTGAAAATTAAACTGACATGTGATTTTTTTGCTATTCTTGTGCAGAAATGCCCTTAGAAGATCTCATGCATCTGGGTGTCTGGTTTCTAGGGCCAAGTATCCATCCAATAGCACTAGTAACACCACTGTTGCAGATCTTGGAAGTATTTATCAGTCAGTAAAACACACACACACACACACACACACACACACACACACACACCTCAAACTCGCAAAATTCTCAGAAAATTCCAGAGTAGTTTCTAGTTTATTATTGAATACTGCAGGTAACTACTCATCCAAAAATCCTATCCATTTTTTTAAAGGAGTACCCTACTCTTATCAAAAAACCCATTCCATTTTTAGGTAGTTTTAATTACATAAAATTATTTGCTACCCTGGGTTGCAACTATCCATGTATGTCATTTACCCACTGGTTATAACTTGAGATTGGGATGTAGAGGAAGGACAATCACTTTTTGCAAAAGAGCCATCCAGGTTCTTAGGGGGTTGATGTATGTTCAAAGATTTCTCTTTCCCAGGCTTACCTTCTATGAGTTTTCAACCACTCTTTTCTATCACACTCACTCTCCTGCTCTTTTTCCTTTATCCAAGATTCCTCTCATTATTTTGATTTAGTTGAGTCTGGGCAGGTTCTTGGCCAGAACTCTGGGGAAAATGGATGCACTTCCATTCTTTACAATCAGAGGATGAACACTAATGATCTTGGTCTGTAAATCTGAAAGCTCATATAACAGAGCAAGCAGCAGACCCATGGATGATGCATTCACTGGAAACAAGTGAGGTGTGACTCTCAGAACTGATCCCCTGGCCCATGCCCAGTCAGTTGAGAGGTATGTGTGCAGTGGACAGTTCATAAGGGTAGCAGAAAGACAAATGGTTACTCATCTTTAAGTGAAAGATGAAGACCTTCTCTCTTGAACTGGGTACAACTAAATGAATGATGTCGTAGCTTCCTTTCACCAGAGCTGGCTGTGCCTTTGGATCAACTGAGACTAGAAAATGCTGGTTCTCTTGCTGGCTGGATGCTCTCCTGACACCTAGGGGACTTCCCCCAGCCCATGGTGTCACCCCAGTGCCATGCATCTGACTAGACCTGACCTACATTTGCCTTTTTAAGATGTTGGTCATTTGGTTTTATTCTCATTTCATTTTATTCTTGATTTCCCTAAGAAGCAATGTGTTAGTCTATCATTACCTAATTACTTCATGATCAAGGTGATGTTTTCCTCAGTCAGTCTCCTCTGTTCAAAGTGACTGTTACCAGTGAATAACAATGCCTAAGTCAAAGGGATGTCTATTTCCTGTAAATACTCACTCAGTTCAGTTCAATTCAGTTCAGTCAGTCAGTCATGTCCAACTCTCTGCGACCCCATGAATCGCAGCACGCCAGGCCTCCCTGTCCATCACCAACTCCCGGAGTTCACTCAAACTTATGTCCATAGAGTCGGTGATGCCATCCGGCCATCTCATCCTCTGTCATCCCCTTCTCCTCCTGCCCCCAATCCCTCCCAGCATCAGAGTCATTTCCAGTGAGTCAACTCTTTGCATGAGGTGGCCAAAGTACCGGAGATTCAGCTTCAGCATCATTCCCTCTAAAGAAATCACAGGGCTGATCTCCTTCAGAATGGACTGGTTGAATCTCCTTGCAGTCCAAGGGACTCTCAAAAGTCTTCTCCAACACCACAGTTCAAAAGCATCAATTCTTCTGTGCTCAGCCTTCTTCACAGTCCAACTTTCACATCCATACATGACCACAGGAAAAACCATAGCCTTGACTAGACAGACCTTAGTCGGCAAAGTAATGTCTCTGCTTTTGAATATGCTATCTAGTTTGGTCATAACTTTTCTTCCAAGGAGTAAGCGTCTTGGTCAAAGTGTAATAGCAGGTTGCAAAGTGAGACAGTAACTCTTATCCAAGACACAATTGCATATTAGTATCCTCTGCCAGTATATACTTCTCAGTATGTGAAATCTATAGATATGTTTCATTGTTTTAAATTGTGAAAGTATCTTGTTTCATTTGATTTAAGAATATTGGTTTTCTATTTTTTTTAATCTTAAATACATTCTAAGTTTTCTGTTATTTCGTTTAGTAGTTCAGTTTCTCCTTATTAGGAAAACACCTTATGTTTAAGCATCAAAACTTGCTTCCCAGATGTTATACTTGTTTTTTGAAAAATACAACTAATTCATTTACATTTAAAGACTTTTGAAAAATCCATCTTCCCATCTTCAAATAGAAAATATATCTTTTTTTCTCTCACTTTAAATAAAGGTTGTGAATCATACCAGTTAAATGGATGAAGGCAAACTACTGCATGTGATGCTGTTGACTGAACTCAGAAGGTGCCTGATGAGGAATGCTACACCAGGGATCTGGAATGTTGTCCCAGCCAAAGAGAAAACACACATACACACATGGCCCTGACAATTGCCAATGAAATAAACTGATTTCTGCTCCTCTCCTGAAAAAAATAAATAAATAAAATAAAATAAATAAATAAAATTCACCAGGGGATGAATAAAATTCACCATGGGGATATGAAGACGAATCACCCAGCACCCAGCAGCAACCTGGTGCTGGCCATTCTGCCAATGAATGGCAAGGCAGAGAGATGACAACTTCAGGGCATGTTTCTGTCCAACCACACTGTTGGGTGTATGCTGTGAGGTCTGCTGGTGTAGAGGAATTAGGTCCACGTGGGAGGCATCCAGATTGTACACTGACTGCTCAGGCTTTCATGCTGAGGTTTCTCTGGGTGTTTCTGTTGCCTATATTTCTATTCATCCTAGAAAATAGATTCTGGTCTCCCTGTACTTTGTCCCAGTGGACTTATCTTATCTCAGTATTGCTGTCCTGTGTGTCAGCTTCTGTGCAGAGAGAAGCAGTGTTACGATGGGGAACAGAAGTCCAGGAACATGATACAATTCTAAATCATTCTGTATGACAGAAGAGAACCACTGGCTTGTTAAAAAGGTATGCAAATTAAATTAAGAAATTATAGTTATTCATCTTGTAAAATACAGAATCCACTCTCCAAAAAGAAAAACAGAATTACTGAAAGGAACTAGTCATGGTGTTAGTCCATTCCAAAACAGCTGTAAAACTTCAGTAAGGAAATAAGTGATGGAGCCACACCCTTTTAGGTATAATAGCTGCAAATTTAATGTCAATAAGTAGGAAACATGCAGCTCAATACTAGGGCATATTCACAAGTAAGCCAAAGACAGTAGATTATTTCCAGCTTCAAAACTAGATGAGACAGCACTTGTAATGTCTTACCAAGTTTATCTTATTTAAAAATAAAATGTGCCATAAAAATTTCTGTCTTCCAGGGATTTATCTTATTGGGAAATCATGATGCCTATAGGAAGCAATGAAAACAGAAACCATTCGGGTATGACAATAGTAAAGGGTGATCACTTATAATAACTAAGAATTATTACCATTGCTGTGTTCCATATATTCTTCTGAGTGCTTTGCATATATTATCCCATTTAACCTTCATAAGAATCCCATGGATGGGGTGCTATTATTAATCCCAGTTTACAAAACCTTATGCAAAGAACGATTAATCTGACAAAAATCTCAGGAAATTGAGAAAATAAAAATTGAGATTTTTATGATTATATCACAGAGAACCTTCAGCTTGGAAAACCATGGTCATACTATATCTTTCCAAGAAGAGTGGGGAGGAGCTTGTGGTTGGTGCTGAAGTGAGTCAGGTGGTGTTGGAAATTTTCTGTTAGGATTATGGCAAATGTGATGGGCCTGGAGTGTTTCTGAAGAGCTGTGTTTCTCAATCATTTTTTCAACCAGGTTCTTCTCTCGGTAACACCTTCCTGTGATGCTACATTTCAGTTGACAGTGAAGATAATAGCAGATCTAAATTAAATCAGTAACATTTTGAGAAAAATATTTTGGTCATACTTTAAACATATGCTTTTAGTGTGGTCATTGAAGTAGCCTGATTGTCAAACTTTTCTGATAATGTAAAGATGTGCAAATAACAAAATTTACAGGCTTAGTATAATTGACATTATTCTTATACCCAATAGTTACCATAGATCCTTCTCAAGCAAAAATGAAACATTTCTAGAAAATGACTATGTTTTTCCTTTAAAGTAAATTTAAACACATATCAAAAACTGGTATAAATAAAGTAAACTATATTCACTAATCACAATGAAATTAGTGCTCATAGCAACTTTATTGTTGGTACCAAATCTTTAGGATTCAAAAAGAGAAATACGGAACTTTTGTGGTGGTCCATTTGTTAAGAATCCACCTGCCAATGCAGGCAACATGGGTTCAATCCTTGGTCCAGGAAGGTCCCACGTGCCACAGGGCAACTAAGCCCATGCAATGCAGTTACTGAACCTTGCAGGCCCTGTAGCCCATGCCACGACTACGGAACCCACACACCACGACTACCGGAGCCCACAGCCTAGAGCCTGCTTCTCTGCAACAAGAGCAACCGCTGCAATGAGAAGCCCGCACACTGCAACTGGAGTAGCCCCTGCTTACAGCAACTAGAGAAAGTCTGCATGTGGCAATGCAGACCCAGGCAGACAAAATCATAAAGGAGATGAAGACTTACAGAACAGACTTATGGTCACAGTGGGAGGAAAGAGTGGGATGACTTCAGAGAGTCATGTTGAGACATAGGCGTTACCATATGGAAAGTGGATAGCTGGTGGGAATTTGCTGTATGTTGCAGGAAACCCAAAGTTGGTTCTCTGTGATGACCTAGAGGGGTGAGATGAAGAGGGACGTGAGAGGGTGGCTTAGGAGGTGGGAGATGTATGTATACCTATGGCTGATTCATGTTGATGTATGACAGAAACCATCACAATATTGTAGATGTATTAATGTAGATGTAGATAATCTTTTAATTAAAAATAAAATAAAATTTTAAAAGCATGGCCAAAAATAAATAAAACCAAATGAATTAAAAATGTTAAAAATAGAAATAAACATTTCTAAGTAGTTTTTGGATAAAAGCATAAATCGTAATGAAAACAATCTAAAAGAAAGACCCAGTGATGAAAGTAAAGCATTTCAAAACTACATCCAGCTAAAGTAGTGCTAACTGGAGAATTATAACTTCAACTTTTTTGAAAAATAAAAATGGTAAAAATCAATAAACTTAGTTTCAAACATAAGAGAATAAGTTGCATGATGGTTAACAAGAAGATCAAGAAGAGAATTGTCAGATATGAACCCCTTCATTTCTTTTAAATTTATTTTTATAGGCGTATAGTTGACTTACAGTGTTGTACTAGTTTCAGATGGAATTCAGTTACATATACATATATTTTTCAGATTCTNCATCAGGGTCTTTTTTTAATAAGACAGCTCTTCGCATCAGGTGGCCATAGTATTGGAGCTTCAGCTGCAGCATCAGTCCTTCCAATGAATATTCAGGGTTGATTTCATTTAGGATTGACTGGTTTGGTCTCCTTGCTGTCCAAGGGACTCTCAATAGTCTTCTCCAGCACCACAATTCAAAAGCATCAATTATTCAGCACTTGACCTTCTTTCTGGTCCAACTGTCACATCCATACATGACTACTGAAAGGTCACCAGAAAACCAAGAGAGCAGGCTATTCACACTAGCCCTCCCCAGGCAGCCAGTCTAGAAATAATCTTGTTCTGTGTGGATGCCCATCTAGGGGAAACAGTTAAAAATATTTGATCTTGAGCTTTTCCAGTATCTGAAAACTACCACCTTTAATAAAATCCTCCAATGATTTTGCAATGACAACAAATGCATTATATTTCTAAAACAGTGATTTTTTTTCCCCTTTTTTTGGCCGCACCAGACAAGCATGTGGGATCTTAGTTTCCTGACCAGGGACTGAACCCACGTCCACTTCATTGGAAGTACAGAATCTTATCCACGGGACTGCCAGAGAAGTCTCTCCAAAACAGTGAACAGCTTTTGAGACATTGTCCATGCAGTTACAAATATGAAGTAATGAATATAATAACAATCATTTTAATAAGTAGGCCAGAATTTTTAAAGCAGCCTAACAGATGCTTGAAGAACATATTTCAGAGGTTTGAATTTTAACTGTGCCACTTAATGCTATAACCTTGGGCAAGTTACTTCTGCTTCCAGTCCTTCACCTGCCTCAGTGGTACAGGAGGGTTAATAAACTCTTTACAGTGTTGCTGTGATCACTAAGTGGGATAAGAAGCACATGCTGGGGGCTCCCAAAGTGTTACCTTGTATTGTTTTCACACTCCATTTGGAAAGAGCACACTTCACCTAATGATGCTAATAATCATTTGAACTATTGGAGCATCTTTTAAATGGTGTTAGAGTAAGGCTTCCGGAGAAGGCAATGGCACCCCACTCCAGTACTCTTGCCTGGAGAATCCCAGGGACAGGGGAGCCTGGTAGGCTGCCATCTATGGGGTCTCACAGAATCGGACACAACTGAAGCGACTTAGCAGCAGCAGCAGCAGCAGCAGCAGAATAAGGCTTCAAGATCTTGACCAATTGTGATGGCAGAGTGAAGCAACTCCCTGCAGTGGAAAAAACTGAAAGTGAATGGAAGTAGATATTAGCTCCATGCTTTGGGGCTTTGTGATAACTTGAAATATCGGTGACAGAGGGAGGCTGGGCCCCTTCCAGGAAAGGTGCCAACTCTCCACAACAGACTAGAGTGAGTCAAACAGCTGCTTGGCTGGCCTTGAGCTGGTCTTGTGGTTTCAGTGACTGGAGGGGCTCAAGTCAGGGCTGGTACACCTGACCCTCAGCCTTTGGAGGGTTTCTCAAGGATCTTCTAAATGATCTGGACTAGCCCAGGAAACCTCTAATGCCAGGAACACCTTAAGTTATAGCATAATTATTCTTCCAACATGAAGTGGGTGGCAACACCATGTGGTGGGAAAGAGCCTAAGTTTAGGAGTCCTGAGACCCCTGGCCATTGAACAGATTTCTTCTGCTGTACTGAGGTGCTGAGCTGGTGGGGGAGAGGCTGAACACCAGTCTATGTCCCTCGAGGGGTGGTGGTTTTCTAATTTGTCTGCCCCTTTTCTAGGGAAGCCTGTCAGAGACCAGCATTGTCATCCTATAGCCTGCATTCATGGGGCTTCTCTCATGTGTTCATGACCAGAATTGGGATAAAGCTGAAACTCCAGTACTTTGGCCACCTCATGCAAAGAGCTGACTCATTGGAAAAGACTCTGATGCTGGGAGGGATTGGGGGCAGGAAGAGAAGGGGACAACAGAGGATGAGATGGCTGGATGGCATCATCGACTCAATGGATGCGAGCCTGAGTGAACTCCGGGAGTTGGTGATAGAGAGGGAGGCCTGGCATGCTGCATTCATGCAGTTGCAAAGAGTCAGACATGACTGAGCAACTGAACTGAACTGAAATGTATTCCTTTCTTAATTTTGAACTATTTTGTTGTTCCATGTCTGGTTTTAACTGTTGCTTCTTGACCTGCATATAGGTTTTTCCGGAGGTAGGTAAGTGGTGTGGTATTCCCATCTCTTTAAATATTTCTACAGTTTATTGTGATCCACATAATCAAAGTCTTTAGAATACTCAGTGAAGCAGAATTTGATGTTTTTCTGAAATTCTCTTGCTTTTTGTGTGATCCAACAGATGTTGCAATTTGATTTTTGGTTACTCTGCCTTTTCTAAATTCAGCTTGTATATCTGGAAGTTCTTGATTCATGTATTGTTGAAGCCTAGCTTGAAGAACTTTATGCACCACCTTGCTAATATGTGAAATTTGTGCAATTTTTCTGTATTTTGAATATTCTTTGGAATTGCGCTTCTTTGGGACTGGAATGAAAACTGACATTGTCCAGTCCAGTGGCCACTGAGTTTTCCAAGGTTGATGGCATATTGAGTAGAGTACTTTGACAACAACATCTTTTAGGGTTTGAAATAGCTCAACTGGAATTCAATCACCTCCACTAGCTTTGTTCCAACTAACACCCAAAAAATTTGTCTGTTTCATTAGGGGGGACTGAAATGCCAAAGTAGGAAATCAAGAAACACTTAGGGTAACAGGCAAATTTGGCCTTGGAACATGGAATGAAGCAAGGCAAAAGCTAATAGAGTTTTGCCAAGAGAACACACTGGTCACAGCAAACACACTCTTCCAATAACACAAGAAAAGACTCTACACATGGACATCACCAGATGGTCAACACTGAAATTAGATTCATTATATTATTTGCAGCCAAAGGTGGAGAAGCTCTATACAGTCAATTAAAAAAAAAAAAAAAAAAAAGAAGGCTGGGAGCTGACTGTGGCTCAGATCATGAATTCCTTATTGCCAAATTCAGACTTAAATTGAAGAAAGTAGGGAAAATCAATAGACCATTCAGATATGACTTAAATAAAATTCCTTTTGATTATACAGTGGAAGTGAGAAATATTTTTAAGGGACTATATCTAGTAGACAGGGTGCCTAATGAACTATGGACAGAGGTTCCTGACATTGTACAGGAGACAAGGATAAAGACCATCCCCGTGGGGGGCGGGGGGGGGCAGGGAATGGTTGTCTAGGAAGGACTCACAAATAGCTGTGAAAAGCAGAGAAGTGAAAAGCAAAGGAGAAAAGGAAAAATATAAGCATCTGAATGCAGAGTTCCAAAGATTAGCCAGGTGAGATAAGAAAGCCTTCCTCAGCTATCAATGCAAAGAAATAGAGGGAAAAAAAAAAAAAAAGAATGGAAAAGACTAGAGATCTCATCAAGAAAATTAGAGATACCAAGGGAACATTTCATGCAAAGAAGGGCTTGATAAAGGACAGAAATGGTATGGACCTAAGAGAAGCAGAAGATATTAAGAAGAGGTGGCAAGAATACACAGAGAAACTATACAAAGAAGAGCTTCATGACCAAGATAATCACGATGGTGTGATCACTTACCTAGAGCCATACATCCTGGAATGTGACGTCAAGTGGGCCTTAGAAAGCATCACTATGAACAAAGCTAGTGGAGGTGATGGAATTCCAGTTGAGCTATTTCAAATCCTGAAAGAGGATACTGTGAAAGTGCTGCACTCAATATGCCAGCAAATTTGGAAAACTCAGCAGTGGCCACAAGACTGGAAAAGGTTGGTCTTCATTCCAATCCCAAAGAAAGGCAATGCCAAAGAATGCTTAGACTACCGGAAAATTGCACTCATGTCACACGCTAGTAAAGTAATGCTCAAAATTCTCCAAGCCAGGTTTCAGCAATACATGAACTGTGAACTTCCAGATGTTTAAGCTAGTTTTAGAAAAGGCAGAGGAGCCAGAGAGCAAATTGCCAACGTCTGCTGGATCATGAAAAAAGGAAGAGAGTTGCAGAAATACTTCTATTTCTGCTTTTTTGACTATGCCAAAGCCTTTGACTGTGTGAGTCACAATAAACTGTGGAAAATTCTTCAAGAGATGGCGATACCAGACCAGCTGACCTGCCTCTTGAGAAACCTTTACGCAGGTCAGGAAGCAATAGTTAGAACTGGACATGGAACAACAAACTGGTTCCAAATAGGAAAAGGAGTGCGTCAAGGCTGTATATTGTCACCCTGTTTATTTAACTTACATGCAGAGTACATCATGAGAAACGCTGCACTGGAAGAAACACAAGCTTCAGTCAAGATTGCCAGGAGAAATATCAATAACCTCAGATATGCAGATGACACCACCCTTATGGCAGAAAGTGAAGAGGAACTAAAAAGCCTCTTGATGAAAGTGAAAGAGGAGTGTGAAAAATTTGGGTTAGAGCTCACCATTCAGAAAACGAAGATCATGGCGTCTGGTCCCATCACTTTATGAGAAATAGATGGGGAAACAGTGTCAGACTTTATTTTTGGGGGCTTCAAAATCACTGCAGATTTTGATTACAGTCATGAAATTAAAAGACGCTTATTCCTTGGAAGGAAAGTTATGACCAACCTAGATAGCATATTCAAAAAAGAGAACATTATTTTGCCAACAAAGGTCCATCTAGTCAAGACTATGGTTTTTCCAGTAGTCATGTATGGATGTCAGAGTTGGACTGGGAAGATAGCTGAGTGTCAAAGAATTGATGCTTTTGAACTGTGGTATTTGAGAAGATTCTTGAGAGTCACTTGGACTGCAGTGAAATCTAACCAATCCATTCTAAAGGAGATCAGTCCTGGGTGTTCTTTGGAAGAACTGATGCTAAAGTTGAAACTCCAGTACTCTGGCCACCTCATGCGAAGAGTTGACTTATTGGAAAAGACTCTGATGATGGGAGGGATTGGGGGCAGGAGGAAAAGGGGACGACAGAGGATAAGATGCCTGGATGGCATCACTGACTCAATGGATGTGAGTTTGAGTGAACTCCAGGAGTTGGTGATGGACAGGGAAGCCTGGTGTTCTGCAATTCATGAGGTCGCAAAGAGTTGGACAAGACTGAGTGACTGAACTGAACTTAACCGAACTGATGCTTCCTAAGACCCACTTGACGTCACACTCCAGGATGTCTGGCTCTAGGTGAGGGATCACATCACTATCCAGGCTGTTTCTTCTGTGTATTCTCACCATCTCTTTTTCATTGTATTTGCTTCTGCTAGGTCCTTCCCATTTGTTTCCTTTTTTGTGCCAATCTTTACATCAAATATTCCTCAGTGCCTCTAATTTTCTTGAAGAGATCTCTAGTCTTTCCAATTCTATTGTTTTCCTCTATTTCTTTGCATTGTTCTCTTAAAGAGGCTTTGTAATCTCTCCTGGTTATCCTCTGGATCTTTGCATTCAGTTGGGTGTATCAGTCCCTTTCTCCTTTGCCTTTCACTTCTCTTTTCTCAGCTATTTGTAAAGACTCATCAGATAACCATTTTGCCTTCTTGCATTTCCCCCCAGCCTCTTTGGTATGATTTTGGTTACTACCTCCTATACTATGTCACAAACCTCCACCAATCGTGTTTCAGGCACTCTGTCAGATCTAATCTCTTGAATCTCTTTGTCATTTCTACTGTATAATTATAAGGGATTTGATTTATGTCATATCTAAAACCCTAATGGATTTCACTACTTTCTTCAATTTAAGCCTGAATTTTACAATAACTTGTTCATGATCATATCCACAGTTAACTTCAGGTCTTGTTTTTGCTGATTGTATAGAGCTTCTCCACCTTGGCACACAAAGAATATAATCAACTGAATTTTTTTGTTGACTATCTTATGATTTCCATGTGTTAAGTCATCTCTTGTGTTGTTGGAAGTAGTTGATTTCTATGACCAGTGCATTCTCTTGGGAAAATTCTGTTAGCCTTGCTCTGCTTCATTTTATACTCCAAGGCCAAACTTGCTTATTACTCCAGGTATCTCTTGACTTAAAGGGAGCTGAATAAATTGCTTCCACAGAATACAACGTGAAAAAGGAATAAAAATAACTTTCTTTATGGAAATGTGGCAGCCACTATCATATTCAAGATGACAGTTAACTTCACTGCCGTTCCCATGTGGGTGTTATATGCCACCTGGTATGATGTGATGAGAAAAATTCACTTGTATACTATTACTTCTATAATTTCATGAAAACTATCAAATTATGAGAAAAATGTTAATCAAATCCAAATTCTGGGACATTCTACAAAATACCTGGCCAGTATTCTAAATTGCTAAGGCCATGACAAACAGCAAGAATGAGAGATGGTCACAGGCCCAGAGAGACTAAGTAGACACAATGAGTCAATGAAACTTGGAACTTGAATAGTATTGTAGAATATTAATGAAAAAAGATCGAAATATGAATAAACTCTGCAGCCTGGTTAAAAATAATGTGTCAACTGGGTCTTTCAATTTTGACAAATTACCCCAGCAATCAAAGATGATAACATTAAGTAAGACTGAAATGTAATGAAATATATATACAAACTTCCTATAGTATCTTACCACCTTATTGTAAATCTAAAATTATCCCAAAACAGAAAAGCAATTTTTAAAATATTTTTAAAATGAGTAAATAGGTAGAAGGTAGTTGTCTGGATGATAGGACCTGATTTTGGTGTTTTATATTGCAGTCATGTGAATGTGTTGTTCAAGGAAATGAACTAACAACAAGAGGGTTAAAAAGTTGAGATGCCCAGATTTGTTTGATGGAGTGAAATATTGCACTGCAGATGACAGAAATTTTAGGAGAGCTGGGGAGTGAGTGACATGTTGGTTGATGATGTGTTAGTTGATGACAAGAACTAGGACAGCTTTATCCTTTTTACAAGGGCACAGAGGAGGAATTGTTTGAAAGCAGAAATGGAGAGCACAGAGTACTCATTAATCACATTTGTAATTGGCAGAAGTTTTGGAGTAGGAGTTAAAAATGGGGGTGGATTACTTACCATAATTTAAGAAGCTTGCCATGGAAGTAATGATAGTGGAAAAATGAGGGAATACAGGAGGTTAAAAAAAAAAAAAGAAAAAACAGGAAGAGAGGATTATGATTGCCATTATTAAATTCAAAATAGCCTCCATGATTCTTGCTTGCAAATATTCATGTTACTGTGACATCCTTCCACAATGAAGTGGGTTGACTGTGTCACCAATAAAATATTAGGAAAATTATCATGTGTGGGGTCTGATGCATGCATGCATGGGCATGGCCTAAAAATTGTGGCTTCTGCCTGGTTCCTGTTCAGATCCTTCATTCCCAAGAAAGGCAGCTGCCATACCAGTAGCCCTGGGAGAGGTCCAGGTTTTGAAGAGTGATGCTTCCTTCCAAAGAAAACAGCAACCCCATGAACAAGCCTCCCAGGAAGGAGTCTCCACTGGGTCAAGCCTGACAACTGCAGCCCTGGCCAACATCCCGGATAAAACCTGTTGAGTACATCAGGTAAGCTGACTGTAATGTGCTGTGCAGCATTAGAGACAAGTACACAGGGCAGGGGAACATGTCTATTATGGACTGGGCATGGCTGAAGGGTTCAAGAGGCATGTAGTCAGAGAGTCCAGTTTCTTATACACAAAGTAAGGTAATAGTTTCAGGAATTTGAATATTTCTTTCAGTTCTAATATTGTGTATTTTAATTTCCTTTCCTTGAGTGTGAAATGCACTCAGCCCCAGTATTTATAGGGACTGAAAGCTTCCCTTGGATGTTGCTGGGTTGATGTTATGACTGATGATGAAGTCGTCTTTGATTTAAGATTCTGAAGTCAACAAATTTTGCTAAATGAAATGTTTTTGTTTTGTTCCTTTTATTTGTGCCTTATTGTAATTTAAATCAGCTTTCACCCTGCATTGCAGGTACATTGCTACATTGTATTTTTATTGGGACTAAAGCTTGGTTTCATTTTATTGATTTGTGATAAGATCTCAAGTGTTCTGAATATGTAATTTTCAGGCAGAGAATGGATGATATTCAGTGAATGTGAAGAGATTAGACCAGAAAGACATTCATATCTAAGAGATCAGAGAAAATGTAAAAGGATGTGTTTATTTGTGTTCTGTCTTATTTTAATTCTGACAGCAAAAAGAATCACAAGATTGTTAGGGTCTTGACAAATCCTTTGCTCCAATTATCTTTTATTCCTCTAACTGGTGAAAATCTGACCTGTATGATAAGCATTTTAAGTGGAAAGTTGATTCAAGTTTAATAATGAACACTGCAACACAGGATAACACAATTTAGAGTATAATTGTCAATTTCTTTTTAATATGTGAGGAGGAAAGATTATAAAATAGTCATATTATGTTCTTCATAAGAAGCTTTATGAATTGATTGCTTATGAAATGCATTCATTAATGATAGGGCCCACATGGTGTCTCATTGATAAGATGGCTCCTTATGTAGACCTTGCAAACAAAGAATAAGATCACAGTGATCTGTGAGACTGACCAAATTGCCCAAATGGCATCCTATTACCTCACCAGCATCAGAAAGGGAAGATGTGGTTCTCCTTAATGGCCAGTTACCCTCTACTTTCCCTCTAATAAATTCCCCTTTTCTTGCCTGACTGCCCAGTTCACTCTTTATTTCTCTGAAGTCCCCTTACATTCTGATGCTGAAATCCGAACCCGGGAGGGAAGATTCCCCACAACTGGGTGGGCTCCTCCCATGAGCCCACCTCTGGTGGTCCCCTCCCTGGCCCACATTTCACCGATCGGTTACAAGGGTGAGTGAAATCCTATACTCTCAGGTCCTCTCTCTCTCTCGCTCTCACCTTGTTTCCAAGCCCTAGCACTAGGCGGGAAGATCCCCATGGCCCTTGGGTCCTCAGCTTTGTGACCTGTCTGACTTCAGAATAGGGGACGCCCATCTCAAAGCAGACTATTATTACTCTCTGGGAAAGTCCTGAGAACGGGGATGTCATTTCTCTCTGAAGTTTCTCCTTGCTTTCTCTCACCATTTTCTAACCTCCCTATTCAGCCACAATGGGAAATTCTCAATCACAGACCTCAAAATCTACTCCTCTAGAATGCCTTCTCCAAAACCTAAAAGCCTTGGGCTTCCAAGGGGAGATAAGTCCAAAAAGACTTATTTACTATTCTAACACTGTCTGACTGCAATACAGGTCCCAATGGCCAGAAAACGGAGCTCTCGATTATAATGTTCTACGGGACTTCAGTAACTTCTGTGGCCGCAAAGGCAAGGGTTAGAAATCCCTTATGTTCAGATTTTCTTAGCTTTCCACTCTCGACTCTCTCTCTGTGAATCCTGTTCTACGTCTCAGGTACTTTTAGCCACTCTAGGCCACATCCTCCTAATACAATGTCTCCTAATCCCTCTTCAGACTTTTCTGCTTCCTTCGACCCTTCCGACCCCGGCCACCCCATCAGTCCAGTCCCCTGGCAGCCGCTCCAGATCCAGATCCACAGCTTCAGCCTCAGGCCTCCTCCTCCCCCATCCTTAAGCACAGGCATCTGCCGCCGCAGCTCCAACTCCCCTTCCCCTGCCTGAGATAATCTCTGAGACCTAAGCCCCACCTTCTACCCTAAGGGTGGAGTAGACCTCCCTAGATCACCGCCCTGTACCCTCAAAACTTAAAACAGGAAACTTCACCACAGGACTCGGCTCCTTTCCCTGCCCTCCTCCTCCTTTTACCTGAAGCAGCTGGAGCAGAAGGCATTGCTCAGGTCCTGTCCCATTCCCCCAACCCCTCACCAATCTATCCCAGATTGAAAAGCATCTTGGCTCCTTCTCCTCAGACCCTGATAATTATCTAAAAGAATTCAAGTAGCTTACCCAGTCTTATGACTTAACCTGGCATGATATTTATGTCATCCTTTCCTTCACTCTTCTCCCAGAAGACAAGGAAGGAGTACTCCTTAGGCTTCCTATGAAGGAGGCTTCCTATGGCAAGCCTCTCAGGTGCATGCTGGTGAGATACACAGGACTGAGGACATTAATACCAGAGGGGCCATGACTGCCCCACAAGATATCCCAACTGGGATTATCAGGCAGGGAGACTGGGACGAGCAGCCCATAATCACATGCTCGCTTCATTGTGGACCTTCAAAAGGCAGGGCATAGAGCCATCAACTTTGATAAGCTCTGGGAAATAACTCAAAGACTAGATGAAAACCCAGCACAATTTCTAGCCAGGTTAACAGAAGCCCTTAATATGCAAAATTAGACCTCACTTCAACAGAGGAAACTATTGTCTTTAACACCCATTTTATCTCCCAGTCATCCCCAGATATCTGAAAGAAACTCGTGGTGAATTAATGTCAATGTTTGGCAAAACCAATACAGTAATGTAAAGTAAACTAAAGTAAAAATAAAAATTAAAAAAAAAAAAAAAGAAACTAAAAAAAGCAGAAGAAGATCCTCAACCTCTCAATGAGACCTTTAAAATTTAGCCTTTAAATTTTTCAATAAGCTGGAAGAACAGGCAAAGCTAGAGAAGGCCCAACAAGATCGGCCAAATACCACCTTTTAACCACTGCCCTACATGGCTCCAAGGATACATCAACCAACAAAGAAAGGAAGCCACCTGGGCCCTGTTTCAGATGTGGCAAAGAAGGTCACTGGACCTACTCATGCCTAAAGCCAAGGCCCCCTCCAGGTCTACGTCCCAGCTATGGCAGAAAGGGACATGGAAGGTTGACTGCCCATACCCCCTCCAGGGATCTGGACACCTCCTTCTGGTCCCAAGCAGGAATACTCCAACCCAGCTCTGCCTAGCCTCCTTGGACTCACTGCTGAAGACTGAAGGTGCCCAGGGCCCCAGACCACGACTCATCACCTCTATGGAGCCCAGGGTAACTCTTACAGCAGCAGGCAAGCCAACCTTCTTTCTCATAAACACGGGGCCTCTCACTCTGTTGTGCCTGCCTACTCTGGAAAAACCAAGGTCTCCCAGGTCTCTGTTATGGGTGTTGACAGTTTAATATCTACACCATGAATAACTGAACCTCTACCTTGCACACTTCAATATGCCTCATTTTCCCATTATTTTCTTATACCCCCTAAATGCCCCACACTTATTCTTAGCAAAAATCTTTTTCTCAAAATTCAAAGCCTCTGTTATTATCCCAAGCCCACCTTCTGATCTAGCCTGGTTACTGCACTTTAACACCCACCACCTATGACGTTCATTTACAACAACAGGCTCCTTTCTGTTTTTCCAGACAAAACTGAACAATTCTTACCCCTAACTAGGAACTATACCACCACAGCTCTGTAATCACACTTCATGTCTCTCCCTCCCTTCAGGCCAATCTGTCTACCATGTCTTAGAGGGTGAAGGACCTTTCTTACTGTCTCATAAAGACTCCCTTCTGCATATGGTGCAAATACTCCTCTTGTTGGGGCTATACTGGCGAGTTCACTGTCAGTTTCAGAGACTACTCACAAGTTCCCAGAAAGACTCCTATTTGCTATTGATTTCAGCTGTTGTCTTCTTACTTCTGGAATATTTTTCTTATGTGGGACCACTACCCATTTATATCTTCCCACCAACTGAACAGGAACATGCATCCTGGTATACCTGGTCCCAGATACTTCTATTACTTCTAACAATCATACCTTCCCTATCCCACTAACTTATAACCAACCTAGACAGGCAATTCAATTCATTCCTCTATTGATCAGTTTAGGAATAGACAGTGGGATCAGACAGGGGCCGCAGTACTCACAATTTCTTTAAATTACTCTCAAAGCTTTCTAAAGACCTCCCTGACAGCCTAGAAGAGATAGCTAATAGCCTTATTGCTATCCAGAACCAGCTAGATTCCTTGGCAGCTGTGGTCTTCCAAAACAGAAGAGGATTAGACCTCCTCACAGCAGAAAAAGGAGGCCTATGTCTATTTTTGGAGGAAGCCTGCTGTTTCTACACTGATAATCAGGCAGCGTAAAGGAAGCAGCAAGAAATTTGGCAAACATGGCCTTGAGAATACACCAACACCTCAGTAATTCACGGGAAAACTTCGTAAGCAATTGGAATTGGATGCCCTGGCCTTTTGTAGGCCCTCTCCTTCTACTTACCCTTATTCTAATTTTCAGCCCATGTTTAATGTGTCTTTTTTTCAAAATTTCTTCAAGATCACTTACAAGCCTTCAGCAACTGAACTATCCATGAGCTACTTTTAACTCTCTCAGATTATCAAAAACTTCCATGATCCGCATTCCAGCCTTTTTTTATCTTACCCCAAGGATGCCCCTGTCCTATAGAAAGCAGTTACAGAAGACTGACATTTACCCTTATCCTAAATCAAAAAGGCTGGAATGTTAGGGCTTATATGGGGTCCCATTGATAAGATGACTATGTCAACCTGGCAAACAAATAATAAAATCACAATGATCTATGAGCCTGACCCAATTGCCCAAATGGCATCCTGTTATCTCACTGGCGTCAGAAAAGGGAGGATGCTGGTTCTTCTTAAGGGCCTTTCACTCTCTCTTTTCCCTCTGATAAATTTCCCTTTTCTTGCCTGACTGCCCGGCTTGCTCTCTTTATCTCTGCACTTGCCTTACAACTAGCATTATTTTTTTTTCAACATCATAACACAACAATTTTAGAAGTAAGTTTGATAGTTTCATGGAACTCAGACATGGAGAATGGAAGGAGGGTTACTTAATTAAGGTTCAGCTGCTCATTGCTCTGGAGAAGGCAATGGCACCCCACTCCAGTACTCTTGCCTGGAAAATCCCATGGATGGAGGAGCCTGGTGGGCTGCAGTCCATGGGGTCACTAAGAGTCAGACAGGACTGAGCGATTCACTTTCACTTTTCACTTTCCTGCATTGGAGAAGGAAATGGCAACCCACTCCAGTGTTCTTGCCTGGAGAATCCCAGGGACGGGGGAGCCTGGTGGGCTGCCATCTATGTGGTCGCACAGAATCGGATATGGCTGAAGCGACTTAGCAGCAGCAGCTGCTCATTGCTCAAAAGCCAATACTCAAGAGGCAAGTGCTGGTATAAACAAAAGCTGTTTTAATCATGAAACCAGCAATCTGAAGAGACGGTAAACTCATATCCCCGAAAACCAACTCCAAAGATTCTTCTCAATCATGACAATTATAAAAAACAAAGGGGGAAAGAACTTCAATGAATCACTAATGCAGGAGGTCAAGCTCTAAGTCATTTTCCATTCTGTGCTGGCTGGGTGGCTGACTCCTCAGTCTCTCTTCAGATGTCATCCCATCTGAGTAGTCTGCCTGTAGGGTTGCTATGGGAGCTGCTGGGGGTAGAGGGCTAGTCATTATTTAACTGCTTAATTATTAACCCCTACCTCCTTTAATTTATGGAAAGAATCAACAAATTAGATAAGGTGTGTGCAATGATGAGAGCATTGATCAGGAGTTAGTGTAAATTTTGCCTAGTGATCTGACTCCTGTGATTAGGTTCTTTTAAGGTTAAACGGGAACAGAAATGACCAACAGACAAAAGAGGAGAGGGGTGCAAAAGAGTTACTGTCAGAAGCAGAGATTATTTTAAACTGGAAGGTATGAAAATCTACCTCTAAATGCAGTATTTTTGTATCAATCCACAGGCATTTCTGCACCTAAATTGTGGCAGCCACTGTACAACCCATCAGGAATACAAAGTCAAAGATTATATGTCCTCTCTCCGCCAAAAAATGTCAAGGAGATTGATCAACAAGGCCATGATAGAATTCTAAATCCTGGGAGAGACATTTTCAAAAAAGTACATAAAAGCACTTAAGGAATCTCTAAATCAGAAGACTCCAGTGGCAGGTGGTAGTTGAACTAAGGTATAAAGCCTGTGTGTTAGTTAAGTAAACAAAAAGCAACCTAGGGCAAAAGTATGGCCATAGACACCCTGTCTGAGGACTCATGTGCAAAGGCACAGTTGTCTAAGTATCATCACATGCTCACAAACTTACAAACAGCTCAGGACTGTAGAAGTATTCTGGTAAGTGTAGCATGGGATTGAAGCCATCCAAGAAAGCAGGTGCCAGTTCACACAAAGGTTCATGATCCAAACTTCAGATTTGGAATATTACCTTGAAGCTACAGGCAACCAGTGAAGCACTGCAAAGTGGAGAACTTCCTCATCAAGTTTATAAAGACGCTTTGGAAGCAGTAGAGAGGGTGGATTTGATATAGAGGAGCCCATGGCTTGCATCATGTTATTTCCCCAAGTCCTCAACTTAAAGCCATATTATTTTATGGCCACTTCCTACCCTATGAGTTTATCTCAAATGTCTGATGATATTTTAATTTCCATCTTATGAGAGAATCCAAGAATGAAAAATGGAGACAAATAGATGTGTAGTTGCTACATTCTTCTTGATTGTAAAAAATTGTTTATTTTTATTTGATTCTTCTTAGTGACCGTATCGAGAAGGTGATGGCACCCCACTCCAGTACTCTTGCCTGGAAAATCCCATGGATGGAGGAGCCTGGTAGGCTGTGGTCCATGTGGTCGCAAAGAGTAGGACACAACTGAGCGACTTCCCTTTCACTTTCATGCATTGGAGAAGGAAATGGCAACCCACTCCAGTGTTCTTCTCTGGAGAATCCCAGGGAAGGGGGAGCCTGGTGGGCTGCTGTCTATGGGGTCACATAGAGTCAGACACGACTGAAGTGACTTAGCAGCAGCAGCAGCAGTGACCGGTAAAGGCTTCCTTAGAACTCCTAGCTGCTCAGCATAATTGTACTGGGAGGTAGTTGCATTGTTACCTAGGACCTCTTTAACATTTGTATAATAAATACACAAAGCAGTAATTGTTTCTGCAAAGCTATTTTTGTCCTTCCCAGCAAATGTTTACAAAAAGTCCTCTCACCTATTATTAAGTATTGTTATTTAACAATAATACTCAGTTCTTCATTATTCAATAAGGATAGCTATGAATGTTAGAATTTGAAAGGGAAGGCTAATTTAGAGCAAAGGATAAGCAAGACTTCTTTATCCTTGATTGTTTCGGCCAAGGAGCTGGGACAGAGCAAGCAGCAGGCAAGGAGAACAAAGCCTGGAAATGGCTCTACAACTTTCCTGTGTTCTGCAGTGGTGGGAGCAGAATGGCAGGAGTGGAAGGGTTTGCTCAGGATGTGAATTTAGTTGTAGATAAAATGTATTTCATGTTGATACTTGGCAGAAAACAACAAAATTCTGTAAAGCAACTATCCTTCAAATAAAAATAAATAAATAGTAATAATAACAATACATTTAAGTTTGGGATTTATAAGCTAATTTTAAAGCTAATGTTAAAAATCTTACTGGTAATGTGGAGACAGATTTCAGAAATAACCTCTGTACAGATTTCAGGATTAAAAAATACTTATAGACATCATTTTCCATTAAAAAAAAAAAAGGAATAAGCAAGGAGAAAGAAAGAGCAAAGAAAGGAGTAACAAATGAAGGAATGATAATGTCTTGTTGAAAAGCAAATATAGATTTTCTTTTATCAGGATGCATAATATGTTTCTGCTACTTGCCATACTAATTTCTTTCGGGATGTATTCCACAAAAATAAATGATAGAAAGAGCCTATGTATAATTGGTCTGCTGGGTCACCATAACAAAATTTCATATTTGGTGGCTTACACAACAGAAATATATTCTCTCAGAGTCTCATGATGCTAGAGGCTGGAAGTTCAACATCGAGGTGTCTGTTGGTTGGTTTCTCCTGAAGCCCCTCTCTCTGGCCTTCCCTTAACTGTGTCCTCATGTGGCACTCCCTCTGCATGCGTGTCCCTGATGTCTCTTCTTTTTATTTTTTATTTTTTAATTTTTATTTTAACTTTAGTTTACTTTACAATACTTTATTGCTTTTGCCAAACATTGACATGAATTCACCACGAGTGTACATGCGTTCCCAAACATGAATCCCCTCACACCTCCCACCCCATAACATCTCTCTGGGTCCTCTCCTTGCACTAGCCCCAAGCATCCTACATCCTGCATCGGACATAGACTGGCGATTCGTTTCTTACATGATAGTATACATGTTTCAATGCCATTCTCCCATCTCATCCCACCCTCTCCCTCTTTCTCTCCCCCAGAGTCCAAAAGTTCACTCTATAGATCTGAGTCTCTTTTGTTGTCGAGCAAACAGGGTCATCATCCCCATCTTTCTAAACTCCATATATATGCGTTAGTATACTGTATTGGTGTTTTTCTTTCTGGCTTACTTCACTCTGTATAATCGGCTCCAGTTCTATCCATCTCCTTAGAACTGATTCAAATGTATTCTTTTTAATGGCTGAGTAATACTCCATTGTGTAAATGTACCACTGCTTTCTTATGCATTCATCTGCTGAAGGACATCTATGTTGTTTCCAGGTTCTGGCTATTATAAACAGTGCTGCAATGAACATTGGGGTACATGTGTCTCTTTCTATTCTGGTTTCCTCGGTGTGTATGCCCAGCAGTGGGATTGCTGGGTCATAAGGCAGTTCTATTTGCAATTTTTTAAGGAATGTCCACACTGTTCTCCATAGTGGCTGTAC
>SJYQ01104730.1:640525-663248 GCA_006410935.1 Redunca redunca
GGAATAGAGATTAAGAAGACAAAATAGGTTAAAACAATTCACTTCTATTCTTCTACTACTATTAGTAGAGGCAAGAATATGGGAAAAATAAATCCAACCTTCTACCTATTGCTCAATCTTAAGATGAAATTTATTTTATTTAAAAATGTTATGGTAAAAGTAATATAATATGAAGCATGCTATTTAACTGTATAGTTCAGTGGCACTAAGTACATGCACATTTTTGTGCAACCTCACCATCATATATTTCCCAATTTTAACTGCAGTTCTGTTCTCATTAACATTAACTATCCATTCTCTCCTTCCACTCCATCCTCACACACTGGCCTTAAGCATCTACCAATGTACTTTTTGACTCCATGAATTTGACTATAATGTACCTTATATAAGTGGAATCAAACAGTATTTGTACCAAGTGTATATTGGAATGCATTTTTAAGGTTAACTCAATGTATGTCCTATAAACAGATTGTACTTTCTTTTATTCCCCTATGCTATACAGTAGGTTATCATCAGTCACACAGTGTCAATAGTGTATATTAGTAAACCCCAGTCTTCCAGTTTATCCCTACCCCTCCTTTCCATTTTTGGTGTCCATCTGTTTCTCTATTTCTGCTTTGGAAATAAGTTCATCTGTACCTTTTTTCTAGAGCAATCATAGGATGAACTTTAGATGAGCAAGTGAAGTCAACAAAACAAAAAGTCAGCTCGATATAGCAATGAAAAGTAACAACCAATCAACTAAGCTGAAAGAAGGGTTCTTTAGAATCTGTCCTTTTGTAGGGAAAAGAGATGATTGAGAGACCTTGCTCACTGGGTCTAATCAGCTTTGCAACCCTGTGAACTATAGCCTGCCAGGCTCCCCTGTCTATGGAATTTTCCAGGAAAGAGTACTGGAGTGGGTTGCCATTTCCTTCTCCATGGGATCTCCCCAACCTAGGGACTGAACCCGTGTCTTCTGTGTCTCCTGCATTGCCTGATGGAGTCTTTACTTCTGAGCCACCTGGATGCGTCTTTGTATTTCCAGTGGTGGCAATCTTTAAGAAGAATGTTGAATGAGAGGAGGTTGGAGTGGTCAGGTTTTGAAATGAGATGACTTTGCTCCTTCATGCTCAGTAAGAACCTCTTTCAAGTAAAGAGGACTTATGTTGCTTATTCACTATGACCAGACTATTATGAAAGAATTCCCTGTAAATTGTGGATATCATGGTGATTATAATGCAATGTCTTATTTTGACTGGAAATCCTTGCCAGATCCATGGCTACCCCAGGAGAATATTGTTATTCTTTCATCCTGACAGCCTGCTCATTTGGCTGTGAATACTGACCTAGACCAACCCATGCTCAGGAAAATCCTCTCCCCTAGCACAGGTCTGGAGGTTTCCATGCCTGACACATCTGGGGTGACAGGTTCATTGTCCTGGGCTTTTTGGATGTGAACTCAGATGGAGTTCTCTAAACTGTCTGGAGGGGAGCCAGGCGTGTGGGGCAAAGTGAAGCTGGTGCCTGCCTAGGCTGATGCCAGTTGTACTGAAAGCCTCAGCCAGGTTAAAAGGCACATTGAAATTAGCAAAGTGATACCATTATTAAAACTCAGTCTTATGGGGTGCAGCAGAGGACTAGAGTAGACTCAGCAATTTAGGGACCTAGAGTGTAAAGGACAGAGAGGTAAGAAAGGTCAGACAACTAAAGTCTGTAAACAATGTGAACTCACTTTGGCTTTGCTCTATAATCCTCACTCTTTGGTATTTTCTTCTTTCATTTGATAAGCAAGCTATGTTTGAGTCAGGAGCAGGCTCCTGTTCAAAATAACGTATTTTCCGAAAGCTTAATATAGTCACTATTTTCGGTTTTGAAATCAAGTCACAGATAATGGGACACAAGCAGTGTCCCAAAGTGTCACAAACCTTCAGTGAAAGTTTATACATCTCAGATGCATCCCAGAGCTGACCAGAGATCTTACAGAACATTACAAGTTGCCAAGTATTTTTTGTGAAGGAGTTCATTATTCTTAGATAATCATGCTGATTGCTTAGAAGGCATTATTATCCCTCATGCTTTTATGGCGTTCAGGTATTGATCAGAGTTTTAAGAAGACCATAACAGTGGCTAAACAATGCTTTATTTTTTTTTCTCCCACAGTTGTGTTCTGTGTGCTCTTACACTGTATGACCTCTTGTCTCACGTTGTGAAAATATAAATGTGATCTAGCGGGGTCAACAGCAAAAGTCAAGTTTATTTCTTGCTGGCTGAGTTCAGCCAGCTTCATTATTCTTTGTGGTTCTCCTGGAGGGAGTGAGCACTGCAAGATGAAAAAGCCAGCATAGACAATGCTCCAGTGAGAGCTCTAATTAGCTGCATTACAAAAAAGAAAACTTTAACCGCTGGAGTCATTTTTACTGTCCCTGTTCACTACTCCTGTTCAATTTTAATTTCAAAATTAATTTACTAATATTTTTAATAAATAAGAAAGCTAGTGAATTTTAAGTTGTGTGTCACTTTTTCAATAAGTCATTTGAAAGGTTGAATACTTCACATGAGCATAATGAGAACTTATTTTATGAAAGTTGTAAAATGTATTGAAATATTCACTATCATACAGTATTCTGCCTGCATGTCATTTTTAACTGTTTTAGTAATGGAATGTAAATAGAAGTGTCATTTAATTCATTAAATAAGAAACCAGAGCAATTCTCTTGCCATAATCAAGTTTTAATGTACTAATTGCATATTTTACTTTTAGTATAATGTGCTACTTCTCCTATGTAGAGGCATAGTTTCAATTAACATTAGATTCATTAATAATTATCAATTGCTATAGCTTAGAATAAGAAACTATCTTTGGCAATAAAAATACTATACAGGTCAGTATGCATATTTCACTTTCCATGATTAATGATCTTGGTGTTTGGTTCATAATGAAACTGTATTACTTTATATTTCTGCAGCATTCTTCTTCTAACATAACATACTTCTCTTTTTTTATATCTACAAGAATAACATGCAAATTTAACATTTTCCATTGAAAAATATGTAATTTACTTATCAAAAGGTGATGCATATCCTGGTTATGAACTAGAATTTGAAGGTAAGTTAATATTCAACCATGAAGAGAGAAACTCATTCTATTACAAGATGAAAATCAGCCTGGTCATAGATTAAACATGACTGATGTTTAATGATTTACAAACTAATGAATGCTCAATTAAATTCTAAAATATAAGTTTTATCGATCCAAAAGTAAATATCTATGATATCTGTAGCTGTACCATGAAATGTACTTATGCTTTATTTAAAATACAAACTCCAAGAGAGCAATTAGAAAATTTAAAAAAAAAAAAAAAAAGGAGTGAGTAGTAAAACTAGTGAAACTAGTACGAGGAATGAATGATTGCTGCTGCTGCTGCTAGGGTGCATCAGTCATGTCTGACTCTGTGTGACCCCCACCAGGCGCCCCCGTCCCAGGGATTCTCCAGGCAAGAATACTGGAGTGGTTTGCCATTTCCTTCTCCAGTGCACAGAAGTGAAAAGTGAAAGTGAAGTCACTCAGTCTTGTCCAACTCTTCGCAACCCATGGACTGCAGCCTACCAGACTCCTCCATCCGTGAGATTTCCCAAGCAAGAATACTGGAGCGGGTTGCTATTGCCTTCTCCGAATGAAAGACTACATCACTGTATATTCAATACATCTAAATATATTGTTAATATATTTATGCTAATTATTGACCACTTGGATAAAACTAAGGGATTTGTTCAACAATGCAGTTTAACAGAGATGAAATATTCAAAAATTTATGTCGAAAAATTTCATCAATTTCACACAAACATCTCTAGAGAATGGAAAAAAAAAGAACAATTTTATCTCTCTTAATAAGGTCAACATACATCAGATACCAAAGTCTGAAGAGGATATTACAATAAATGAAAGGAAAATCAAAAGTATACTGATTGAGAATGATGAAATGGCACTCTTTGTTCATAGGTGACATAATTGATTGTCTATGTAGAAAATCCCAGCGAACTGGGAGGAGGAAAACCCAAAATCCTAATAAGTGATTTCAGCAAGTTGCAGGATGCAAGGTATTAACCTTACATATAAAAGTAATGCACTCTCCTATATATCAGCAATTCAGCAACAAATAAGAAGAATTAAAAAAACATCACAGTATCAGTTATATTATCATCCTCAATATAAAATAATGTTTAAAATATATAATATATATATATATATATATATATATATATACACTATTGTGTCTAAAATAGATGGCTAGTGAGAAGCTGCTGTATAGCATAGGAAGCTCATCTCAGGGCTCTATGATGAGCTAGAGGGGAGGGATGGGAGTTGGGGTAGGAGGGAGGCTCAAGAGGGAGGGGATATATGTGTACATATAGCNATATTACTTTGCCAACAAAGGTCCATCTAGTCAAGGCTATGGTTTTTCCAGTGGTCATGTATGGATGTTCGAGTTGGACTGTGTAGAAAGCTGAGTGCTGAAGAATTGATGCTTTTGAACTATGTTGTTGGAGAAGACTCTTGAAAGTCCCTTGGACTGCAAGGAGATCCACCCAGTCCATTCTAAAGAAGATCAGTCCTGGGTGTTCTTTGGAAGTACTGATGCTAAAGCTGAAACTCCAATACTTTGGCCACCTCATGCGAAGAGTTGACTCATTGAAAAAGACTCTGATGATAGAAGTGATTAGGGGCAGGAGGAGAAGGGAATGATAGAGGATGAGATGACTGGATGGCATCACCCGACTCAACGGATATGATTTTGAGTGAATTCCCAGAGTTGGTGATGGACAGGGATCCCTGGAGTGCTGCAGTTCATGGAGTCACAGAGTCGGACATGACTGAGCTACTGAACTAAACAGAACTGATTGATTATCAAGATGTCAATTCTTCTCAACTTAAATCAGTAGATTCAATGCAATCCAAATCAAAATCCCGACAAGTTACTTGGTGGATGTATTAAAACAAACAAAACAAAAAACCCTACCAGAGTCCAATGTTTATAGAAGAAGCAGAAGACTCATATTAGTCAACAAAATATTGGAGAAATAGTAAGAGTCTGACATTACTCAAATATAAGACTCATTATAAAGCTATAGTAATCAAAGTGAAAGTGAAAGTGAAACTGAAGTCGCTCAGTCGTGTCCGACTCTTAGCGACCCCATGGACTGCAGCCTACCAGGCTCCTCCGTCCATGGGATTTTCCAGGCAAGAGTACTGGAGTGGGTTGCCACAGGCTATTATTGGTGAAAGAATATACAAGTAGGTCAGTTGAACAAAACAGAAAGTCCAGAAATATATCCCTGTAACGGAGGAACCTGGTAGGCTACAGTCCACGAGGTTGCAAAGAGTCGGACATGACTGAGCAACTTCACTCACTCACTCACTCACTCACTCAAATACAGATGAATGAAATTTAAGAAAGGAGCAAAGGTAATGCAATACGGAAGATATAGTCTGTTAAACAAATGGTGCTGGGACAGCTGAATATTTCAGTTCAGTTCAGTCACTCAGTCATATCTGACTCTTTGCAACTCCATGGACTGCAGCATACTGGACTTCCCTGTCATTCACCAACTCCCAGAGCTAACTCAAACTCATGTCCATTGAGTCAATGATGTCATCCAACCATCTAATCCTCCGTCGGCCCCTTCTCCATCCAACCGTCTCATCCTTTGTTGTCCTCTTCTTCTACTGTTTTGAATCTCTCCTAGTATCAGGGTTTTTTCCTAAAGAGTCACTTCTTCACATCAGGTGGCCAAAGTATTGGAGCTTCAGCTTCAGCATCAGTCCTTCCAATGATTACTCAGGACTGATTTCCTTTAGGATTGACTGGTTGGATCTCCTTGAAGTCCAAGGCACTCTCAAGAATCTTCTCCAACACCACAGTTCAAAAGCATCAATTCTTCAGTGCTCAGCTTTCTTAATAGTCCAACTCTCACATCCACACATGACTACTGGAAAAACCATGGCCTTGACTAGATGGACCTTTGTTGACAAAGTAATATCTCTGCTTTTTAATATGCTGTCTAGGTTGGTCATAACTTTCCTTCAAATGAGTAAGTGTCTTTTAATTTCATGGTTGCAATCACCATCTGAAGTAACTTTGGAGCCCCCCAAAATAAAGTCAGCCACTGTTTCCACTGTTTCCTCATCTATTTGCCATGGAGTGATTACGGAATTTCTAATTAAAACAACTATGATATACCACTCCATAACTATTAGAATGATAAGAATCTAAAATACTTACAACACAAGATGTTGGCAAGGATATGTTATGAGGCACTCTTGCACAATACTGGTTGAAATGCAAAATGCTACAGCCATTTTGAAAGTCAAAACTAACCAGACTATTACCAAACCATCCATCATTTATGCTACTAAGTATTTACCAAGAGAATTTAAAAACTTATGTCCACACAGAAACCTGCTTATGGAAATTTTATAGCAACTTAATTTATATTTGCTAAAACGTGGAAGCAACCAAGATGCCTTCAGTAGGTAAATGAATAAATAAAATATAATTAAATCATTGAGCTCTAAAACAAAATTAGCTATTGAGCCATGAAAAGACAGGAGGGACCTTAAATACATAATAAGTGAAATAAGTTAATCTAACAAAAAGTTATGTATTGTGTGACTCCAACTGTATGGGCTTTTTCAAAAGGCCACACTACGGAGACAGAGAAAATATAAGTCCCCAGGGGTTAGGGATAGGGTGGGATGAATAAGTAGACTACAGAGAATGTTTAGGGCAATGAATATATTCTGGATGGATACTATGTCATTACACATTTGTTAAAACCCATAGAATACCATGACTGAAGCGTAATGCAAACTATGGACTTTTTGTGATAATGATATAGATTCATTGATTTTAAAAGTGAATTGGTGCTGGGTGTTGACTGTAGGGGTACTTTGCTTATGTGGGAAGGAGGTACTCTGCACTTTTCACTCAGTTTTTCTGTGAACCTGAAATTTCTCTTTTAAAAACGTATATTTAAAGATACATATTCTGCTGATAATTTAGCTAGTACAATGGAGAAAAATTTGATTTGTAAACAAAGAAATCAGTTCAGTTCAGTCGCTCAGTCGTGTCCGATTCCCTGCGACCTCATGAATCGCATCATGCCAGGCCTCCCTGTCCATCACCAATTCCCGGAGTTCAAATAATACCTCATTATTGGCAGATTTTATGATTATGGATGCCGAGCATAAAAAGCTATTATAATTACCAATTGAATTTAACAAGTTAGCTTGACATAGTATCCATTAAAAATCAAATGTATTTGCATTTTCAAGTGACAGACAAATACAAATAATAAAACATACTTTTTTTTTTTTTTTTTACAATAGCATAAAAAAATCCCAATACTTAGAATAAATGGGTTTCCCTGGTGGCTCCGATGGTAAAGAATGAACCTGCAATGCAGGAGACCTGGGTTCTTTCCCTGAGTTGGAAAGATTCCCTGGAGTGGAATGGGAATCTACTCCAGTATTCTTGCCTGGAGTATCCCCATGGAAAGAGGAGCCTGGTAGGCTATGGGGTCCATGGTGTCACAAAGAGTATCATGCAAGTGACTAAGCACAACACACTAAAATCAGCAAGATGATATTGAAATAAATCAAGTAAGAAAAATGATACACCATGTCAATGAATTGGCAAACCATGATGAACTTTATATAGGTATATAAACACATACATATAAATATATATATATAATAAATTTTATTCAAAACTCTACAAATATCAGCAGAAACTTATAAAATCTTTTAAAAATCCATATAGAACAAAGGTTCAATGATGCCCAAAGCAATATTGAAAAGAAAGAAAATAATTTGAGTTGCACCATTGAATATTAAGACTTTTAGGAAAGGTATAGCAAGTAAGTGTGTGGTATCAACATTAGAAGAGCAAACTAACAAGACAAACATAGCATGTTCAGAAAATATTGAGCACTTATATGTTCACCTGATTTGTGACAAAATGGCAAAACAATGCTATGGAAATGATGAGCTTTTTAGTAAATTGTGTTTGGAAAACTGGATGGCTACAAAGAAAAAAGTGAACCTCAGTCTTATCTAGTACAAAAAAAAAAAAACAAAAACAGAATTCATTTAACTACTTATTTATATTCTCTTATGATTAAAATGGGGCTTCCCTGGTGGCTCAGTGGTAAGAAATCCACCTGCAGTGCAGCAGACCCAGGTTCGATCCCTGGGACAGGAAAATCCCCTGGAGGAGTGTATGGTGACCCACCCAAGTATTCTTGCCTACAGAATCCCATGGACAAAGGAGCCTGGTGGGCTATAGTCTATAGGATTGCAGAGTCAGACATGACCAAAGCAACTGAGCACAGCACAGTACATAATTAAAATGGATTGAATTACTTAAATAGCTTATATAAAAAGTGCTTTATCTATCCACCTATCCTCCACATTATATCCAAATTCTTGTTTTAAATATTTATATAATCATGGCTAGAATGATAATAATCAAATATAAATGTTGATTATCCTCCACATTATATCCAAATTCTTGTTTTAAATATTTATATAATCATGGCTAGAATGATAATAATCAAATATAAATGTTGATTATTCTAGGGGGTGTTATTTATTGATTTACTATTTATACTGTTTCCATTTTTATCACTTTTATAATGAGCAAGTATTGTGCCCTTGAAACAAATAGAGAACAAACAATAGAGAAAACATGGATTGAGCCATAAGAAAAGAAATAATGTATATTATATCAGAAAATCTCACTCTACAATTTACAAGTGACAGATTTACAGACATAATATTATTATACAGGAACAGTTTATGAAAAAAAAGCAAGTGAAACATCATATGAAATTGGAAATCAAATAAGTATTAGACTGCAATATAAGAATAATTTATATGTAAAGACAATACATAAAAGACAAAGACTATTCAGGTTATTATATAGGGCAGCCAGAAAGCTAAAAAGTGAAGACAACAAAGAAAGTAATTTCTATTCAGTAAATAGGTTTTTGAATTCTCTGCTAAACTTAGATGCTGTGGGAAATACAAGCAAAGAACAAGATATGATCCCTGACACTTTGAAGCTTATAAACTATTGAAAAATATAATAGTAAACAATAAAAGAAACAGAAAATATCCAGTGATGTTTGATAAGAATTATCTTTTTTAATATAAAGTTATTTATTTTAATTGGAGGTTAATTATTTTAAAATATTGTATTGGTTTTGCCATACATCAGCATGAATCCACCATGGGTGTACACTTGTTCCCCATCCTGAACCCCCCTCCAACTTCCCTCCCCATACCATCCCTCTGGGTTGTCCCAGTGCACCAGCCCCAAGCATCCAGTATCATGACAAGCAGAGAAGACTGGAAAACAAGCATCAACACAGAAGCTGAAATTATCAATAATTAGATGAATGGACATGAAACTATATTCTAAGTGGATTATCTTAAATACATAGAGAGAGAAAGATGTTCAAGAAAAAGGTAATAGTGTCAAAAGCTTACTTAAATTCAATTTTAATAGAAGTAGAAAAAATGAGATATAAGTGATTTTGAGTGGAATTAAGAAAAAATACCAATAGATGATTTTTTTCGTCATTTTTCCCATCTTATATTCAAGCAGTTCTTTCCTTACATTGCATGCTCTGGAGAACTGAAACACAGAGGAAACTTTCCCCATTAATTCATTTATCTGCTTACGGATAGCTTATCTGCTTATTCTCTAGCAATCATTTTAGGCCCCTTTATATTTATATTCACTAAGAATCCAGGAGACTTTTGGTTCAGATTAGATTGTTAATTGCCTTGCATAAGGACTATATTTCTAATATTGATCTTTTTTGTTGTCGTTGTTCTAAATGACTAATACCTTCCTTAAATCAGTTAATACTTATTAGAATAATTCTGGAGCACGATCTTTGCAAATGAATGGTCTATGAAGCATTTAAGAAAATATAGTAAGCCTGATATGATATTTATTCAAAGGTAATTAAGTTTAAAATTTTGTTTTTCTGTTCATAATTCTATAAACTTAACATTCTATAATGTATATGTATAAAATACGAGAAAAATTAAATTTAATCAAACAGTTGGAAAAAGAAATCAAAACTGCAAAAACATTGTGTGTGTGTTTGTATTAAAAACACAGCAAAGGAAAGAAAGTAAATGAGATCTAATTTTAAAAAAGCAAAATAACTATAACAAAAAATATGTATCTATAGATAAACTATTTTGAAATTTCTGTTACTCACAAAATACTCTGATGCTTGGCTTCTATCTGTCTGTCTTCTTTGGTGAGGTATCTGTTCAGATCTCCAGCCCATTTTTTAAATCAAGTCATCAATTTTCTTATTGCTGAGCTTTAAGTGTTCTTTATATATTTTAGATAAAGTCCTTTATCAGATGTGTCCTTGGCAAACATTTTCTCTGAGACCATGGCTTGTCTTCTAATTCTCTTCATGTTTTCTTTTTCGGAGCAGATTGTAATTTCAGTAAAGTTCAATGTATCAATTACTTCACTCATTAATTACATCTTTGATGTTGTATTTAAAAAGGCATCACCACACCCAAGGACCTCTAAATGTTTTTCTATATTGTTTTATAGTTGCACATTTTACATTTAAGTCTATGGTCCTTTGAGTTAATTTTTGTGACAAGGTAAGGTCTGTGTCTTGAGATTGTTCAGTTGTTCAGTCCTGTCTGAATCTGTGTAATCTAATAGACTGCAGAACACCATGCTTCTCTCGTTCTTCACTATATCCAAGAACGTGATCAAACTCATGTCCATTGAGTCTTGGATGCCATCAAACCATCTCAGCCTCTGTCATCCCCTTATTCTCCTGTCTTCAATCTTTCCTAGCATCGGGGTCTTTTCCAATGACTAGATTCTTCACATCAGGTAGCCAAAGTATTGGAGCTTCAGCTGCAGCATCAGACCTTCCAATGAATATTAAGGACTGATTTCCTATAGGATGGACTGGTTGGATTTCCTTGCAGTCCAAAGGACTCTCAAGGGTCTTCTCCAACACCACAATTCATATATCTTTTATTTTTTTTATTTTTAATATAAAATTATTTATTTTAATTAGAAGCTAATTACTTTACAATATTGTATTGGTTTTGCCATACATCAACATGAATCCACTATGAGTGTACACTTGTTCCCCATCCTGAACCTCCCTCCTACCTCCCTCCCTGTACCATCCCTCTGGGTCATCCCAGTGCACCAGCCCCAAGCATCCTGTATCATGCATCGAACCTGACATATGTGAGACAGCAAAAGAGACACAGATATATAGAACACCACACTTCAAAAGCATTATTCTTCACCACGCAGCTTTCTTTATAGTCCAAATCTCACATCCATACATGATTACTGTAAAAACCATAGCTTTGACTAGTTAGACCTTTTTTGGCAAAGTAATGTCTCTGCTTTATAATATGCTGTCTAGGTTGGTCATAGCTTTTCATGCAGGATGAAGCCTCTTTTAATTTCATAGCTGCAGTTACCATCTGCAGTGATTTTGGAGCCCCCTCAAAATAAAGTATCTCACTGTTTCCATTGTTTTCCCATCTATTTGCAAAGAAGTGATCAGACCAGATGCCATGCTCTTAGTTTTCTAAATGTTAAGTTTTAAGCCAGCTTTTTCCCTCTTCTCTTTCACATTCATAAAGAGTCTCTTAAATGCCTCTTTGTTTTCTTCCATAACAGTGGCATCATCTGCATATCTGAGGTTATTGATATTTCTCCTGGCAATATTGATTTCAGTTTGTGCTTCATCCAACCTGGCATTTCCCATCATGTACTCAGCACATAAATTAAATAAACAGGGTGACAGTATATAGACAGTATACATTTTTGAACCAATCCATCATTCCATGTCTGGTTTTAACTGTTGCTTCTTGTCCTTCATACAGGTTTCTCAGGAGGCAGGTAAGGTGGTCTGGAATTTCCAACTCTTGAAGAATTTTCCACAAATTGCTGTGATACACACATTCAAAGGCTTCAGTGTAGTCAGTGAAGCTGAAGTAGATGTTTATTTCTGGAATTCTCTCACTTTTTCAATGATCCAGCGGATGTTGGCAATTTGATCTCATGTTCCTCTGCCTTTTCTAAATCCAGCTTGAACATCTGGATGTCCATGGTTCATGTACTGTTGAAAACTGGCTTGGAGAATTTTGAGCATTACTTTCCTTGTGTGTGAGATGAGAAAAATTGGGCGGTAGTATGAACTTTCTTTGGCATTGCCTTTCTTTGGGATTGGAATGAAAACTTATCTTTTCCAGTCCTGTGGTCACTGCTGAGTTTTCCAAATTTGCTGGCATATTGAGTGCAGCACTTTCACAGCATCATCTTTTAGAATCAGAAATAGCTCAGCGGAATTCCATCACCTACGCTACCTTTGTTCATAGTGATGCTTCCTAAGACCCACTTGACTACGCATTCCAGGATTTCTGGCTCTAGGTGAGTGATTACACCATCGTGGTATTCTGGGTAATTAAAATATTTTTTGTTTGGTTCTTCTGTGTATTCTTGCCAACTCTTCTTAATATCTTCTCTTTCTGGGATGACCCAGAGGGATGGGATGGGGAGAGAGGTGGGAAGGGGGTTCAGGATGGGGAACACATGTACACTCATGCCGGGTTCAAGTCAATGTATTGCAAAACCAATACAATATTGTAAAGTAAAATAAATAAATAATTTAAAAAACTTTTTCTACTTTGGTTAGGTGTATATCATTTCTGTTCTTTATTGTGCCTATCTTTGCATGAAATTTTCCTTTGGTATCTCTGATTTTCTTGAAGTGATCTCTAGTCTTTTCCCATTGTATTCTTTTCCTCAATTTATTCATTTTGTTCACCTAGGAAGGTTTTTTGTCTCTTCCTTCTATCATTTGACATCCTGCTTCTCTTTTTTCAGCTATTTGTAAGGCTTCCTCAGACAACCATTTTGCCTTTTTGCATTTCTTTTTGTGGGGATGGCTTTGAGCACCAACTCCCATACAATGTTATGAACTTCCATCAATAGTTTTCAGATCTAATTCCCTGAATATATTTGTCATTTCCACTGTATAAATGTAAGGGATTTGATTTAGGTCATACCTGAAAGGCCTATTGATTTTCCCTAATTTATTAAATTTAAATATGAATTTGGCAATAAGGAGCTCATAATCTGAGCCTCAGTCAGCTCATGGTCTTATTTTTGCTGACTGAATAGAGTGGAAATAATATAATCAATCTGATTTTGGTATCAATCATCTGGTGAGGTCCATCTATATCTAGATTAATGTATTTGCCTGTGAAGGCCAGTTGTTCCAGTACCTTTTGTTGAAAAGAAAACATTTTCTCCATTGTATTGCCTTTGATCCTTTGTCAATAACCAGTTGATCACATTTATGTGGATTCGTTTCTGGGCTCTCTATCGCATGGATGTTTCATTGACCCATTTGTTGGTTCTTTCACTAATATCACACTCTCTTTATTGCTGTAACACTATAGTAAGCCTTAAAGTTGAGTGGTGTTCATCCTCTAACTTGGTTTTTCTCCTTCAATATCGTGCTGGTTACCTTGGGTCTTTTGCCTCTCCTATAAATTTTTGATACCTACAATATAGCTTACTGGGATTTTGATTGAGAGTACATGTAATCTACAGATTAAGTTGGGAAGAACTAACATTTTAGTGATATTGAATCTTCCTGTCTATGAACATGAAGTATCTTTCCATTACTTAGTTTGTTTGCATATTGTTTATGAAAATATTTTAAACAGTAATAATGCATAGTTCTTAAATACTTTGTGTATTGTATGTTATATTAAGAGGTAATGCTTTTAAAGTAGAAAAACGTTTCCATGATTTCTGCTAAAGTAAAAATAAAGCATACATTTAATAACTTCTTAATTTTCTAAAATTGAAAATTGTGGAAATATACCATATATTTGAGAGTAAGAGTAAATAGGATTTGTTTGTTACTTGTTCTAGGGCTTGGGGAGTTTTTGCTGATCTTGCAGCCAGAGTCTTAATCCTTCCTCTGAGAGAGACTTGGATTTTTCTTCTGATGTTCAATTTCTCATGGAGGGTGAAACCTTCCTAATGCTAATGTGTAATTATTGTTGAATCTAATCCAAATTATTACAGTTCTCTTTCTCTTGGCATAGAATAGTTGTGAAAGTTGTATCAGTGTGATTAGCATCCTGGTCAACAGAAAATATGAAAACCTCTTCTGGATGTTGACCTTTTTCTCCCTGATTAAAGAAGATGTGTTTAGAGATGATTTACAATATTTACTCCTTGTAAATATTAATGTAAATTGCAAAAATCTGATGTTTGGACTTGTGGATACAAAAATTTCAGTCATGAGACAATCAGTCATATTTAAAATGCTGAATTTACAAAACAGAAATATTAATGACATCTAGAAAAAGTTGGCTTAAAGCTCAACATTCAGAAAATGAAGATCATGGCATCTGGCCCCATCACTTCATGGGAAATGGATAAAGAAACAGTGGAAACAGGGTCAGACTTTATTTTCATGGGGGGGGGGGNGTATAGATGTGAGAGTTGGACTGTGAAGAGATCTGAGCACCAAAGAATTGATGCTTTTGAACTGTGTTGTTGGAAAAGACTCTTGAGAGTCCCTTGGACTGCAAGGAGATCCAACCAGTCCATTCTGAAGGAGATCAGTCCTGGGTGTTCTTTGGAAGGACTAATGCTAATGCTGAAACTCCAGTACTTTGACCACCTCATGCGAAGACACGACTGAACGACTGAACTGAACTGAGGCCCTTGGAGATTTGGGTATGTTTTTCAGTTTTCCCATCCTGGAATTATATTTACCAGAACTTCTTGTTAGTTATGATACTAAACTTTCATTGTATAAGATGTTGATTCCTCTTTCCAGATGATATATCACTTGCAGCTAGATACACTCCAACTGATACAACAGTAATAACAACAACAAACAGAATTTAGTACATCAATAAGACAAGATGAGATATAAAGAAACTGCTTTATTTAAACTGACTTTTTATATTTTCAATGCCATGCAAAAAAAGATGAGACTATATGGCAACAAACACACAAAAATAGTCTACATATCCATAGCCACTTGAGAAAGAGCTCTTTAGGTTCATTCTTTCATATACAGGTTGAGAATCCATGACTTCAAGAGATTTCCTTATGTAAGACTTCAGAATAGCTAAGAGCAAAGAAAAAACACTAAAGAATTTGCCTGCAATGCAGGAGACCCACGTTTGATCTCTGGGTCAGGAAGACCCCTAGAGAAGGGAATGGCTATCCATTCCTGTTTTCTTGCCTGAGAAGTCCCATGGACAGATGAGCCTTGTGAGTTACAGTCCGTGCGGTCATAAAGAGTTGAACATGACTGAGCAACTAACGTTTCAATTCAAAGCAAAAATATCAATATCAGAATAAATTAGATTAAATTTACTACTACTACACTAAAATAATATAAAGTAAACTTCATATAAACCAGAAAGATGATAGAGTTAGAAATCTGGATAAGTCTAGATTAAATAAAAATATAGGATGGTTTAGGAGAGTCCCCTAAACCATCTTCTGTTTCAATGATTCTCTATGGTGATTCATAGCACTCAGTGTAAAGTGCTAACCAAATATAAGATTTATTACAACAAAAAGATACAAAGCAGAATCAGTGAAAGAGAGAGGTACATCAGGTGAAATGAGAGAAATTCAGCCAAGGCTTTCTATGTTCTATCTTGAGGGAATGCAGAGTCTTGGATCAGTGCTCATTAGAGACTGAGTATCCAGAGTTTTTACTGAAAGCTGAATCTTCACTATGGATCTCTCCAAAATTTCAGACACCCAGAAGAAAGCACGTTCAGCATCATAGAGTTCTTTGCTTGATAAAACTTTGTCAGATTCCTAAACATTTTCCTTGGACCATCTGCAGCCTTACTTGTAAAATGTAGTCTTTGTGAGAATTTTAACAAGCCAGTTTAGCGAGAATTCCCTCTACACATCTGATGACTCTCAGTATTGATCAGGTTCCGCATCCTCCAGCATGCCTCAGCTGACAATCCTCTTGATTCAGTTTAGCCAGAACCTCCATTATAACTGATGATTCTTCTTAGTAATTTTTGGCCCACTGACTCCTTCTATACCACTTTGTTGTAAACTCCCACTGACCATGCTGTATTCAGAGGTTAAGCCCAGTGTCCCTTCTCCACTATAGAACTCCATCACAGAGGTCCCTATGCAAATTGCTATAGTCTTCCCATTCAACAGAATCTTCCTTACTATGCTTCAACAAATCTCATAAGTATTTTTTTCTTTATTTATAAGCATAAACTACATTGATTGTGTGAACAATTCAGGCATAATGAACAACATTTCCAAGTTTGAGAATGATGGGAATGCTTCTGACATCCAAGTTTTCAGACACAAGCAAAGGACCAGTCTTGTAAGCAAGCAGGCCTCTTTAAAGATGCCAGGTTGCTGTGTTGGCTGTCATGTATGGTGAGCATAGAAGAAGTAGAATTGCAGGGATATGCAGGAGTCTGAACCTCAGCAGTATCTTCACTCATTTCAGGTGTTTCCTGTTTAAAGAAAATTTTCTATCATGGAGATAGTCCACCATTGAGCATGTAAGTTATCAGTCAATTCAGTTGCTCAGTCGTGTCAGACACTTTTTGACCCCCATGGACTGAAGCATGCAATCACTGTTTCCCCGTCTATATGCCATGAAGTGATGGGACCAGTTACCATGATTTTAGTTTTCTGAATGTTAAGTTTTAAGCCAACCTCTTCACTCTCCTCTTTCACTTTCATGAAGAGGCTCTTTAGTTCTTCTTTGCTTTCTGTCATAAAGGTGGCATCATCTGCCTATCTGAGGTTATTGATATTTCTCCGAGAAATCTTGATTCCAGCTTGTGTTTCTTCCAGTCCAGCATTTCACATGATGCACTCTCACTCTGCACATAAATTAAATAAGCAGTAGTCTTGCCTGGCAAATCCCATGGACGGAGGAGCCTGGTAGGCTGCCGTCTCTGGGGTTACACAGAGTCGGACACGACTGAAGCGACTTAGCAGCAGCAGTAGCAATATATAACCTTGACGTACTCCTTTCCAAATTTGGAGCCAGTCTGTTGTTCCATGTCTTGTTCTAATTGTTGCTTCTTGACCTGCATACAGATTTCTCAGGAGGCATGTCAGGTGGTCTGGTATTCCCATCTCATAACATGCATTAAAAACTTGATGAAAATGAATAACTCATGATGTTTTTGCCAAGAGTGCTCCTTCAGTTTAGTTCAGTTGCTCGGTCATGTCTGACTCTTTGAGATCCCATGGACTGTAGTATGCCAGGCTTCCTTGTCCATCACCAACTCTTGGAGCTTGCTCAAATTCATTCCATTGACTCAGTGATGCCATCCAATCATCTCATCCTCTGTCATCTCCGTCGTCTCCTGCCTTCCATCTTTCCCAGCATCAGGGTCTTTTTCAATAAATCTGTCATTCACATCAGGTGACCAAAGTATTGGAGTTTCAGCTTCAGCATCAGTCCTTCCAATGAATATTCAAGACAGGTTTCCCTTAGGTTTGACAACCTTGATCTCCTTGCAGTCCATGGGACCCTAAAAAGTCTTTCCATGGACCCTCAAGAGTCTTCTCCAACACCACAGTTCAAAAGCATCTATTCTTTGGTGCTCAGATTTCTTTATAGTCCAACTCTCACATCCATACATGACTCCTGGAAAAACCATAGCTTTGACTAGATGGACCTTTTTTTGGCAAAATAATATCTCTGCTTTTTAATATGTTGTCTAGGTTGGTCATAGCTTTTCTTCCAAGGAGGAAGCACCTTTTAATTTCATAGCTACAATCACCATCTGCAGTGATTTTGGAGCCCCCCAAAATAAAGTCTGTCACTGTTTCCATTTTTTCCCATTTATTTGCCATGAAGTGATGGGGCCAGTGGCCATGAACTTGGTTTTATGAATTCTGAGTTTCAAGTCAACTTTCTCACTCTCATCTTTCACTTTCATCAAGGGGCTCTTCAGTTCCTCTTCACTTTCTGCCATCAAGGTAGTTTCATCTGCATATCTGAGATTATTGACAATTCTCCTGGCAATCTTGATTCTAACTTGTGCTTCATCCAGCCTGGTATTTCATATGATGTCCTCTGCAATAAGTTAGATAAGCAGGATGACAATATACAGCTTTGATGTACTCCTTTCCCAATTTGGAAGCAGTCCATTGTTACATGTCCAGTTCTAACTGTTGCTTCCTGGCCTGCATACAGATTTCTCAAGAGGCAAGTCAGGTGGTCTGGTATTCCCATCTCTTGAAGAATTTTCCACAGTTTGTTGTGATCCACACAATGAAAGGCTTTGGCATAGTCAAAAAATCAGAAGTAGATGCTTTTCTTTAGACCAGAGAAAAAGAAGGAAGGTAATTGCGTACAAAGAATAATATATGAACTCTTTTCAAGACCAGATATTTGTGCAATCCAAATGAAGCATTCAAAGATACTTAAATATCTGAGATGTCCTATTTTAATTGTTACCAAATCCTCTAGTTAAGCAAGTGTAAACATACAAATCCAGGCTAGGATATAATGAAGTTTGTTCTACCCTACTAATGCAGTGCTTTTATTTCCATTCCTAACCCACACCTCTAAGTTTTTGAACTGGCTCTTACTGGTGTTCTGGGACATTTTCTGAAGGCTAATTCCATGGTGGCTCAGAGGTTAAAGGGTCTGCCTCCAATGTGGGAGACCCGGGTTCGATCCCTGGGTCGGGAAGATCCCCTGGCGAAGGAAACGGCAATCCACTCCAGTATTCTTGCCTGGAGAATCCCATGGACGGAGAAGCCCTAGTAGGTTACAGTCCACGGGGCTGCAAAGAGTCGGACATGACTGAGCGACTTAACCTAGCCTAACCTAATCTTTCTTAACTCCTAACACTGTGCTAATTATATGTTCCCACAAATAGGCATAGCCAAAACCTAGGTGACAGGTAAGAATGTAGATACATATCTATTTAAACTTCCAATTCTGATAAATACAGTGCAAGAAAACAAACATACCAACTAACAAACAAAACATAAAACAAAAAAGGCAGAAGTGTCCTTAAGTCCTTTTGATTTTTATCTGGAGTAGTTTTGAAATCCCACATGCATGTGAAACCATAGGAACTTAGAAATATATTGGTTAGAATATGTTATGTCAAGGACATTTTAAGTTAATAATGCAAAACTTTGTAGAGTTGTTATATAGTTATTCTTGCCATTTTAAATTTGGAAGAAGTAGCACATTATTATCAAACAATTATGGTTAAAGTCTACATTATTTGAAAACATTTTCTATATAACAAAATTGTTTCTCTTAATTCTGTGCTAATTAATCCGATGCAAGAAAGCTAATCTTATATAATTCTATTCAGGGGATTATATTTACTTTTCTTTGCCACATACTGAACAGTCATTTTACTTTTGTCTCCCATAGAACAACATGCACAAAATGATAATGCATTTTCAGAATTTTTTGCAACTGGTAGTGTTATATTTAAATATATTAAATTAAGAAACAACACATGAAAGCTCCTTCCTCCAAATAACACTATAAAGATAGAAATAACAGTTCATAAAGCAGAATTTTTGCATGGAAACAATTAGATTCAAAATGTCAGACTTTAACAGCACATAGACAAATTATTATTTTTCATTCTTCTTCACAATAGGAAGTCATTGCTATGGGGAAAATGTGTCTATATAATACTGAAAATTGATTTTTGATGAAATATAGTTACTTGTGTCCTAGAGGAAATTTGAAGACTTTAAGAAAGAATTAGGCTGAAAGAATAAACTTATGAAAAATACAATTCAAAAGGACTGAGATTAGAGATGTCAGGTCGTTCTTGTGACACGTGTGAATCATTATTAGTGCGTGTGTGTTTGTGTGTGTGTGTGTGTTAGTCACTCAGTCATGTTTGACTCTGTATGACCCCATGGACTAGCCTGCCAGGCAAGAATACCGGAGTGGGTAGCCATTTTCTTCTCCAGGGTATCTTTCAGACCCAGGGATTGAAGCCAGTTTTAATGCATTGCAGGTAAATTCTCTTCTGTCTGAGCCACCAGGGAAGCTCCCTTATTATTAATAGTTATTTTAAAGACTAGAAAAGTAAGGACAAACATATAATGAATTAATCTTCAGTAAGAAATGATATTCCTTTATGACATTAAATTAAATTATACAAATAAATATTTGTAACTTTTTATTACTAAAATGATAAACATCTTGTCACAGCTTTGACATTTACAGAGATTGGAAGTCATTTCATCTAACCTTAAAATACCAACAAAAAAAATTAACCACTCTTTTTTGGTCTTCCAAGAAACTAAATGATAAAGCAAAATATCAACACCAAATCCTATAAGTGAAGCCAGAATATCACAATTGGATATCACAATTTCATATTTTCATGAAATAATGAAACTACAGACTCTCAAGAACACTCAGATGATAATTGTGAAGAATTACCTGGAACTAAATAAGGACCTGTGTGAAAAAAGATAAACAACAATGGTTAGAAGTCCTAGGGGGTCTCCACACTGTTGTGGGTTTAAACATCAGACATTGTTTCAGATTTTCGCAGAAAATCTCTGAAAAGGATTCTGCCTGGCTCTGGCAGGACAGAGAGAGGCACAATCACTGAAAGTTGCTGATTGTTCCTTAACAAAGGCCTCCTGTCCAGGGGAAAGGTCTTCACAAGAACTTTGTCCCACCCACAGGAAGGATATTCCTTTAAGTGCAGTGCATTACCTTGTTATCCAAACAGATTGAGAGGGAGGGTTAGCTGTATCACTTCACAACCATTTATGAAAAGCAGAGTCTGAAGACACAGGTCCACTAAAACACAGTCTGAAATGTAATTAGAAAGATAGCCCTCCCTTATACCTTGTAGCAACAGCAATAGAACTCCTACACAATAATGAGGGATTACAACAGGAAGAGCTGTGTGACAAGCAAAAGCTTTGTGCAGAGGACTAAGTATAAAAGTTCGAAATCAGTAGGGGAAACAAACAACAACAGAAAAGCAAGAACATTAGAGAAACCTGAACCCTTGAAACATACGGTTAGGGAAAACACTAAACTCAGCACATACTCAGGAAAGATAGATATAAAAACTGACATTAAAGATTATGTAACTCAGTTTCTATTACCCAAAAAAGCCATACTTATTTCAACATTATAAGGTATGCAAGAAAGGTAAGACCATAATCCAAAGAGGCAAAGAAATCATCAGAACCAGGCTCAGATTCAATACATAGTTTTGAATTTTCAGACAGATTATTTGAAATACCTTTGAGTTATAAATACTCTCAGGGATAAAATAGGAGGCATGCAAAAATTAACAGATGGAGAGAAGGAAGCTCTAAAAATGAAAAAAGGAAATGCTAGAAATCAAAGACAATGTATAAGAATTGAAGAATGCCTTTAATGCCTCAGTTGACTGAGCATGGACATAGAAAAATATTAATAAAATTAAAGATAGGTTAATAGAAACTTTTCAAACTGAAATGAAAGAGAAAATCAATAATAATAATAATATCTAGCATTTAAGAACTGCAAATTTAAACTGTGTATTAAACATGGAATAGAAATGCCAAGAGAAGAAACAGAGAACAGAGAAGAGAAAAAAAAAAAAATGAAGTGATAGTAGCTGAGGAATTTTGAAAGTTAATGAACATACTGAATCATGTATCCATGAAGCTCAAAGTAAAACAAGCAGGGTAAAATCCTCCAAAAACTATTAGATATATTATGCTCAAATTACTGAAAAAAAAAAGACAAATAGAAAATCTTGACACAAGCCAGAGGGAAAACAGACACTTCAACTATAGAGAGAAAAAGGTGAGAATGATGGTGAACTTCTTATCAGAAATCATGCAAGCGGGTAGTAAGTGAAGTGAAATATTTTAAATGTTGAAAGAAAATATGAAAACTACCAACCTAGAATTACATATCAGCAAAAGTATCATTCAAAAGTGAAGGAGAGCATCTTTTCATGTGTTTGTTAGCCATCCATATGTCTTCTTTGGAGAAATGTCTATCTAGGTCTTTGGCCCATTTGTTGATTGGGTCATTTGTTTTTCTGGAATTGAGCTGCATAAGTTGCTTGTATATTTTTGAGATTAGTTGTTTGTCAGTTGCTTCATTTGCTATTATTTTCTCCCATTCAGAAGGCTTTCTTTTCATTTTGCTTATATTTTCCTTTGTTGTGCAGAAGCTTTTAATTTTAATTAGATCCCATTTGTTTATTTTTGCTTAATTTCCAGAATTCTGGGGGGTGGATCATAGAGGATCCTGCTGTGATTTATGTCGGAGAGTGTTTTCCCTATGTTCTCCTCTAGGCGTTTTATAGTTTCTGGTCTTACATTTAGATATTTAATCCATTTTGAGTTTATTTTTGTGTGTGGTGTTAGAAAGTGATCTAGTTTCATTCTTTAACAAGTGGTTGACCAGTTTTCCCAGCACCACTTGTTAAAGAGATTGTCTTTACTCCATTGTATATTCTTGCCTCCTTTGTCAAAGATAAGGTGTCTGTATGTGTGTGGATTTATCTCTGGGCTTTCTATTTTGTTCCATTGATCTATATTTCTGTCTTTGTGCCAGTACCATACTGTCTTGATGACTGTGGCTTTGTAGTAGAGCTTGA
>SJYQ01104730.1:673968-689482 GCA_006410935.1 Redunca redunca
GCTTAAAGCTCAACATTCAGAAAACAAAGATCATGGCATCCGGTCCCATCGCTTCATGGGAAATAGATGGGGAAACGGTAGAAACAGTGTCAGACCTTATTTTTTTGGGCTCCAAAATCACTGCAGATGGTGACTGCAGCCATGAAATTAAAAGACGCTTACTCCTTGGAAGAAAAGTTATGACCAACCTAGATAGCATATTCAAAAGCAGAGACGTTACCTTTCCGACTAAGGTCCGTCTAGTCAAGGCTCTGGTTTTTCCAGTGGTCATGTATGTTTGTGAGAGTTGGACTGTGAAGAAAGCTGCACGCCGAAGAATTGATGCGTTTGAACTGTGGTGTTGGAGAAGACTCTTGAGAGTCCCTTGAACTGCAAGGAGATCCAACCAGTCCATTCTGAAGGAGATCAATCCTGGGATTTCTTTGGAAGGAATGATGCTAAAGCTGAAGCTCCAGTACTTTGGCCACATCATGAGAAGTGTTGATTCATTGGAAAAGACTCTGATGCTGGGAGGGATTGGGGGCAGGAGGAGTAGGGGACGACCGAGGATGAGATGGCTGGATGGCATCACGGACACGATGGACGTGAGTCTGAGTGAACTCCGGGAGATGGTGATGGACAGGGAGGCCTGGCGTGCTGCGATTCATGGGGTCGCAAAGAGTCGGACACGACTGAGCGACTGAACTGAACTAATGCATATATACATATATTCTCTTTTATATTCTTTTCCATGATATGTTATTATAAAATATTGAGTATAGTTCCCTGTTCTGTACAGTAGGAGTTTTTGTTTATCAATTTTACACCTAGAAAAGCATGTTCAGGGATTCAACATATATAAACTCACCCACTTGCTACAATGTATCTATAACTCCAATATAAATAGTTGTGGTGATTTCTCAGTCATTTGTGGGCAGCAAAGCAAATATGAGTTACCCAATGGGGCTGAACAAGGAGCTAATCTGGTTTCTTGTCTCAACTTCCAACCCTACCACTATAAACAAGTGTTCTTCTTGTGGTTTACTTAGTGCCAGGTGGTTTTTTTGTTTTTAATTTATTTATTTTTTTGTATTTTTGTGTTGTTATGGATAACTTCACTGTTTGAAATAACCCTCAAGCATAATGCTGAAGAGCTATCTATTGCCCCTAAGAAGAAAGCTGCTATGTGCCTTCTATGTACTAGATAAGTTTTCTTATGTATGGGTTGTACTGCTGCTGGCTCTAAGTCCAATGTTCATGAATCTGCAATACATGAAATAAGGTGTCTACAAACAGAAACACAAAAAAATGAGGCTATGTATTGATCAGTTGAGAAAAATGCTGTGACTAAAAATTTGTAGGAGCTTGACCCAGTATTTCCTGAAGGAGTACCTCTGTATCTGAAAGACTGATTTTAGAAGTAATGAAGAGATTGGGACAGAGTTGTAAGACTGTGCACAGTGACTGAGAAATTGAGTAGCCAGTGACCCACAATATAGTCAGTCTCTGCACAGTTCGAATTTAGTGGCAACCCTATATAATCTATTAATCAAGATATCTCAAAAGTTTCATTTTCAGATGATCCAGGGAGATCAAATACTTTAAATCAGTTACTGATAGAAAATCTAAGTTGAGATGCCCATGAGGTGATGAACCCAAAGATTAAAAATGCAGACTATGGAGGAAAAGACATATGAAAATACCTCAGTATGTGGCTCATCTTAAAGGTGGGGTGGATCAGTTTTTAGTTAATGAACACATTTGTATTTTCATAGACTGTTGAGAAATAACATGAGAATGACTGAGAAAATGGTTTTGGAATGAAAATAAGAAAAATAATTTCATCAGAGTGAGGATGACAGAACAGAGACTGTCATCAGTTAAGCATCAACTTACTAATGGAGCAAGAAAAAATAGGAAAAGTTGAGATTTTAGGAAAAAGAAAAAAAAATTGAAGAATCAGCATGGGAAAGATGATGTGACCAAGAAGTGGTGTTAAGAAAATAGTTTATCTTAATATGAAATGGAAGTGGACCATGAATATAAAGTAGATGACATATTATGTGATTACATGGAGGTGGTAGAAGATTGAAGCAAAAGCAATTTGCAGACTATCACAATGAATACGAATCTTCCATTTATATAATAAGAAACCAAGGAATAAAGGGTCAGGGAACGGAAGTGAAGTTGATTAAAAAGAAAGGAGAAGAGAAACATAATGAGGAAATATAAAAGGGTTCTTTTTAACACTATCAAGACATATAGAGGTTACCATCAATAAAGTTCAGTTTTAAGATACTCAGTAAAAATCTACTGGTGATTTATTGTATGTTAGACAGTACAATATGTACAAGGTGCACAATATGCTACTGGAGATCAGTGGAGAAGGGATGGAGCCAAAACAAAAACAATACCCAGTTGTGGATGTAACTGGTGATAGAAGCAAGGTCCGATGCTATAAAGAGCAATATTGCATAGGAACCTGGAATGTCAGGTCCATGAAGCAAGGCAAATTGGAAGTGGTCAAACAGTAGGTGGCAAGAGAGAACGTTGACATTTCAGGAATCAGCGAACTAAAATGGATTGGAATGGGTGACTTTAACTCAGAAAACCATTATATCTAACTACTGCAGACAGGAATCCCTTAGAAGAAATGGAGTAGCCATCATGGTCAACAAAAGTGTCTGAAATGCAGTACTTGGATGCAATCTCAAAAATGACAGAATAATCTCTGTTCGTTTCCAAGGCAAATCATTCAATATCAGAGTAATCAAAGTCTATGCCCCAACCAGTAACACTGAAGAAGCTGAAGTTAAATGGTTCTATGACGATCTACAAGACTTTTTAGAATCAACACCCAAAAAAGATGTCCTTTTTATTATTATAGAGGACTGGAATGTAAAAGTAGGAATTCATGAAACACCTGGAGTAACAGGGAAATTTGGCCTTGGAATACGAAATTAAGCAGGGCAAAGGCTAATAGAGTTTTGCCAAGAGAAGGCACTGATCATAGAAAAGCCCTCTTCCAATAACACAGGAGAAGACTCAACACATGGACATCACCAGATGGTTGAAACCGAAATCAAATTGATTATATCCTTTGCAGCCAAAGATGGAGAAGCTCTATATAGTCAGCAAAAGCAAGACAGGGAGCTGACTGTGGCTCAGATCATGAACTCCTTATTGCCAAATTCAGACTTAAAATGAAGAAAGTTGGGACCATTCAGGTATAACCTAAATCAAATCCCTTATGATTATACAATGGAAGTGAGAAATAGTTTTAAGGGACTAGATCTGATAGATAGAGTGCTTGATGAACTATGGAATGACGTTTGTGACATTGTACAGGAGACAGGGATCAAGACCATCCCCATGGAAAAGAAATGCAAAAAAGCAAAATGGCTGTCTGGGGAGGCCATACAAATAGGTGTGAAAACAAGAGAAGTGAAAAGCAAAGGAGGAAAGGAAAGATATAAGCATCTGAATGTAGAGTTCCAAAGAATAGCAAGGAGAGATAAGAACATACTCAGCAATCAATGCAAAAAAATAGAGGAAAACAACAGAATGGGAAAGACTACAGATTTCTTCAAGAAAATTAGGGATACCAAGGGGACATTTCATACAAAAATGGGCTCAATAAAGGACAGAAGAGGTATAGACCTAACAGAAGCAGAAGATATTAAGAAGAGGTGGCAAGAATATACATGAGAATTGTACAGAAAAAGATTTTCATGACGAAGATAATCACTATGATGTGATCACTCACCTAGAGCCAGACATCCTGGAATGTGAAGTCACGTGGGCCTTAGAAATCATCACTACAAACAAAGCTAGTGGAGGTGATGGAATTCCAGTGGAGCTCTTTCAAATCTGTGAAAGTGCTCCACTCAACATGCCAGCAAATTTGAAAAACTCAGTAGTTGCCACAGGACTGGAAAAGGTCAGTTTTCATCCCAATCCCAAAGAAAGGCAATGCCAAAGAATGCTGAAACTACCGCACAATTATAATCATCTCACACGCTAGTAAAGTAATGCTCAAAATTCTCCAAGCCAGGCTTCAGCAGTACGTGAACTTCCAGATGTTCAAGCTGGTTTTAGAAAAGGCAGAGGAACCAGAGATCAAATTGCAAACATCCGCTGGATCATCAAAAAAGCAAGAAAGTTCCAGGAAAACATCTGTTTCTGCTTTATTGACTATGCCAAAGCCTTTGACTGTGTGGATCACAATTAACCGTGGAAAATTCTGAAAGAGATTGGAATACCAGAGCACCTGACCTGCCTCTTGAGAAATCTGTATGCAGGCCAGGAAGCAACAGTTAGAACTGGACATGGAACAACAGACTGGTTCCAAATAGGAAAAGGAGTATGTCAAGGCTGTATATGGTCACCCTGCTTCTTTAACTTAAATTTCTAGTACATCATGAGAAACGCTGGGCTGGAAGAAGCACAAGCTGGAATCAAGATTGCTGGGAGAAATGTCAATAAGCTCAGATATCCAAATAACAGCACCCTTATGACAGAAAGTGAAGAGGAACTAAAAAGCCTCTTGATGAAAGTGAAAAAGGAGAGTGAAAATGTTGGCTTAAAGCTCAACATTAAGAAAAGGAAGATCATGACATCTGGTCCCATCACTTCATGGGAAATAGATGGGGAAACAGTGGAAACAGTGTCAGACTTTATTTTTCTTGGCTCCAAAATCACTGCAGATGGTGACTGCAGCCATAAAATTAAAAGATGCTTCCTCTTGGAAGAAAAGTTATGACAAACCTAGACAGCATATTGAAAAGCAGAGACATTACTTTGTCAACAAAGGTCTATGTACTCAAGGCTATGGTTTTTGCCAGTAGTCATGTATGCATGTGAGAGGTGGACCATGAAGAAAGCTGAGTGCTAAAGAATTGATGCTTTTGAACTGTGGTGTTGGAGAATACTCTTGATAATCCTTTGGACTGCAAGGGGATCCAACCAATCTATCTAAAGGAGATAAGGTCTGGGTGTTTTTTGGAAGGAATGATGCTAATTCTGAAACTCCAGTACTTTGGCCATCTCATGAGAACAGTTGACTCATTGGAAAAGACTCTGAAGCTGGGAGGGATTGGGGACAGGTGGAGAAGGAAACGACAGAGGATGAGATGGCTGGATGGCATCACTGACTCGATGGACGTGAGTCTGAGTGAACTCCAGGAGTTGATGATGGACAGAGAGGCCTTGCATGCTGCGATTCATGAGGTCACAAAGAGTTGGATGCAACTGAGAGACTGAACTGAACTAGACAGTACAATGTACTTTAAAAGTAATTTAAGAATAGGTCTTGGTTTTCAAATTGCTTTGAACACAGTTGCAGCAAGTGAAATAAGTATACTTTCAAGAGAGAGCAAAAGAGATGCTGCATCTAAATAAGCTAGGGAAGGAATCCAAGGGAATTGACCCTTGAGCTAAAGTGTGCCAGAGAGAGATGAGTGGAGAAAAGAGCACATACAATGTTAAGTGGAGGAAACAGAGGCCAGAAAGTGTAAGAAAGAATGACTATATGGGATAAACAGAGAAATGGAAAAAAAAAAAATGAAACAGAAGTCAGTAGACTCTATAAGTGTCTAAAGGTGTCAGCTGGTGCCAGATAATGGTAATGGGGATGGTATGATAAATTTACATTTTAATTATAGAAACATCATACAGATGGTAGATCGCAGAATGCCATCTATCTTAATAGCAAACCAGAAGCTAGAACATTTACCCAGAGTGTGGTGTAGAAGTAGATTTGGGATATGAAAGCAGTGGAGAATATTTTGAACAGCTGTTAAGAGAAAAAGTTATAATGAGTCAATTAAAGATGAGGAAAGCATTGCCAAGTAGTCCTAAAATTCTTGCCGAAATTGCATAGCATGAAATTGTGATGGATCTAGTAATCATAGCTAGGTTAACAGAAGCCTTCAATGGGGAGCAAAAAGAATCAAAAGACATGGTAATGTCAGACTATTTCTGGTGATACTCGTCTGGTTGACTATGAGGACAGAGAATAATCAAAGATTTAGCTCAGGACATAATTCAGTCAGTAATAGTTGGGATCTATTATGGGTATGAGTGAAAATAGTAGCCTTGAGTGGACTCAGAACACAGAGATAGGAGACGGTATGATAGTTTAGATGTCGAATGAGTCCAGAATCAGTAAAGGGAGCAGACAGTTGAAAGGTTATAACTTGTTGGGGGCAGATTATTTCCTGGTAAAAGTAGGGTTAACAATGTAAGTAACTGATAGTGAAGTAGGCCAGAGTTGAAGTCTGAAGAACTGAAGATCAAGGAGACATTGGATAACTCAACTCAGAATAGGGGGAAGCAAAGCCGTACAATGGTTGAAAATGATAGCTGGGCCTTGCCTCCTACCATAAGACCACATTGTTAATGACAGACTAATTGAATAACTATTTAATAGATTTAATATCAAATCAATCAGAATCTAACATGAAAGATTTGGAAATAATTTATTTTTAATTGAGGGATATTTGCTTTACAATACTGATTTCATTTCTGCCATACATGAATTAGTCTAACATGAATTCAGTTCATTTCAGTCGCTCAGTCATGTCTGACTCTTTGCGACCCCACAAATTGCAGCAGACCAGGCCTCCCTGTTCATCACCAACTCCTGGAGTTCACTCAGAGTCATGTCCATCGAGTCCGTGATGTTATCCAGCCATCTCATCTTCTGTCGTCCCCTTTTCCTCCTGCCTCCAATCCCTCCCAGCTTCAGAGTCTTTTCCAATGAGTCAACTCTTCGCATGAGGTGGCCAAAGTACTGAAGTTTCAGCTTTAGCATCATTCCCTCCGAAGAAATCCCAGGGCTGATCTCCTTCAGAATGGACTGGTTGGATCTCCTTGCAGTCCAAGGGACTCTCAAGAGTCTTCTCCAACACCACAGGTCAAAAGCATCAATTCTTCAGCGCTCAGCTTTCTTTACAGTCCAACTCTCACATCCATACATGACCACTGGAAAAACCATAGCCTTGACTAGACGGACCTTAGTCAGCAAAGCAATGTCTCTGCTTTTCAATATGCTGTCTAGGTTGGTCATAACTTTTCTTGCAAGGAGTAAATGTCTTTTAATTTCATGGCTGCAATCAACATCTGCAGTTAGACATAGTTATACATATGTCCTTTCCCTTTTGTTAGAAATAATTTTTGACTCCAGCATTTTATTACACTAGAAATAATTATAGTATCTGGGGTAAGATAATAGTCTATGAACTTTTGTGTAGGTAAACTACTTGTATTGTTTAGTTACTAAGTCGTATCTGACTCTTTAATGGACTGTAGCAACTCCAGGACTGTGGTCTGCCAGGTTCCTCTGTCCACGGGATTTCCTAGGCAAGAATACTGGAGTGAGTTGCCATTTCCTTCTTCAGAGGATCTTCCTCAACCAGGGATTGAACGTGTCTCTCTTGCTTGGCAGGTGGGCTCTTTACCTCTGAGCTATCAGGGAAGTCAAACAAATTGCTTACAAAATATGAAATCAAGATAGAAGAAGGGTCTTTTTTCTATCTATTTTTCCCATTTGTGTGTTCTGTCAATTAAATATCATTGACATTACTCACAGGGCAGACAGAAAGAAATAATGATCACAGAAAACTAACCAATATAATCACATGGACTGCAGCCCTGTCTAACACACAAAAAAACTGTGAGCCATGCCATGTAGGGCCACCCAAGGCAGATGGGTCATGGTGGAGAGTTCTGACAAAATTTGGTCAACTGAAGAAGGGAATAACAAAAACTTCAGTATTCTTGCGTTGAGAACACATGAACACTATGATAAGGCAAAAAGATAGGACACTGAATGATGAACTCCCCAGGTTGGTAGGTGCCCAACATGCTACTGGAGATCAGTGGAGAAATAAATCCAGAAAGAATGGACAGACGGAGACAAAGCAAAAACAACACCCAATTGTGGATGTGATTGGTGATGGAAGCAAGGCCTGATGCTGTAAGAGCAATATTGCATAGGAATTGGAACTTCAGGTCTATGAATCAAGGCAAATTGGAAGTGGACAAACAGGAGATGGCAAGAGTGAATGTTGACATTTTAGGAATCAGTGAACTACAATGGATTGGAAAGGGTAAATTTAACTCAGATGATCATCATATCTACTTCTGTGGGCAGGAATCCCTTAGAAGAAATGGAGTAGGCATCATAGTCAACAAAAGAGTTTGAAATGCAGTATTGGATGGAATCTAAAAAAAAAAAAAAAAAAAAACCTCTGTCCATTTCCAAGGCAGAAAAATTCAAAATCACGTTAATCCAAGCCTATGCCCTGACCAGTAATGCTGAAGAAGCTGAAATTGAAAGGTTCAATGAAGACATACTAGACCTTACAGAACTAATATCCAAAATAGACATTCTTTACATTATAGGGGACTGGAATGCAAAAGTAGGAAGTTAAAAGACACATGAAATAACAGAAAAATTTGGCCTTGGAGTGCAGAATGAAGCAGGTCAAAGGCTCATACAGTTTTGACAAGAGAATGCACTGATCACACATAACACATTCTTCCAACAACACAAGAGAAGACTGTGTACATGGACATCACCATATGGTCAACTGAAATCAGGTGCATTATATTCTTTGAAGCCAAAGATGGAGAAGCTCTATACAGTCAGCAAAAACAAGACAAGAAGTTGACTGTGGCTAAGATCTAGAACTCCTTATTGCCAAATTCAGACTTAGATTGAAGAAAGTAGGGGAAACCATTAGACCATTCAGGTATGACCTACATCAAATCCCTTATGATTATACAGTGGAGTGGGAAACAGATTAAAGGAACTAGATCTGATAGACAGAATGCATGATGAACTATGGACAGAGGTTCGTGGCATGATACAGGAGACTGGTTCAAGTCCATTCCCAAAATAGAAATGCAAAAAAGCAAGTTGGCTCTCTGAGGAGGACTCACAAATTACTGTGAAAAGAAGAGAAGCAAAACAAAAAAGAGAAAAGGAAACATATACTCATTTGAATGCAGATTTCCAAAGAATAGCAAAGAGAGATAAGAAATCCTTTCTCAGTGATCAGTGCAAAGAAATAGAGGAAAACAATAGAATAGGAACAACTAGAGATCTCTTCAAGAAAATTAGAGATGCCAAGGGAATATTTCATGCAGATAGGCTCAATAAAGGACAGAAATGATATGGACCTAAGAGAAGCAGAAAATATTAAGAAGAGGTGGCAAGAATACCCAAAAGAACTATACAAAAAATATCTTCAGGACCCAGATAATCACGATGGTGTGATCATTCACCAAGAGCCAGACATCCTGGAGTGTGAAATCAAGTGGGCCACAAGAAGCATCACTATGAACAAAGTTAGTGGAGGTGATGGAATTCCAGTTGAGCTCTTTCAAATCCTGAAAGATGATGCTGTGAAAGTGCTGCACTCAATATGCCAGCAAATTTGGAAAACTCAGCAGTGGCCACAGACATGGAAAATATGTTTTTATTCCAATCCCTAAGAAATTCAGTGTCAAAGAATATTCAAACTACCACACAGTTGCACTTATCTCACACACTAGTGAAGTAGTGCTCAAAATTCTCCAAACCAGGCTTCAGCAATACGTGATCTATGAAATTTCAGATGTTCAAGCTGGTTTTATAAAAGGCAGAGGAACAAGAGATGAAATTGCCAACATCCACTGGATCATCAAAAAAACAAGAGAACTACAAAAAAACATATATTTCTGCTTTGTTGACTATGCCAAAGCCTTTGACTGTGTGGATCACAACAAACTGTGGGAAATTCTGAAATAGATGGGAATACCAGAACACCTGACCTGCCTCTTGAGAAACATATATGCAAGTCAGGAAGCAACAGTTAGAACTAGACATGAAACAACAGACTGGTTCTAAATAGGAAAAGGAGTACCTCAAGGCTGTATATTGTCATCCTGCTTATTTAACTTAAATGCCTAGTACATCATGAGAAACGCTGGGCTGGAAGAAGCACAATGTGGAATCTAGATTGCTGGGAGAAATATCAGTAATCTAAGATATGCAGATGACACCCCACCCTTATGGCAAAAAGTGAAGAACTAAAGAACCTCTTGATGAGTGTTAAAGAGGAGAGTGAAAAAGTTGGCTTAAAGCTCAACATCCAAAAAACTAAGATCATGGCATAAGGTCCCATTACTCCATGGGAAATATATGGGGAAACAGTGGTTGACTTTATTTTGGGGGGCTCCAAAACAATGGCAGATTGTGACTGCTGCCATGAAATTAAAAGATGCTTCCTCTTAGGAAGGAAATTTATGACTTACCTAGACAGCATACTAAGAAACAGAGACATGACTTTGCCAACAAATATCCATCTAGTCAAGGCTGTGTTTTTTCCAGTGGTTATGTATGGATATGAGAATTGGTCTATAAAGAAAGCCCAGAGCGGAAGAATTGATGCTTTTGAACTGTGGTGTTGGAGAAGGCTTTTGAGAGTCCCTTGGACTACAAGGAGATCCAACCAGTGCATCTTAAAGGAGACCAGTACTGGGTGTTCATTAGAAGGACAGATTTTAAAGCTGAAACTCCAATACTTTGGCCACCTGATGTGAAGAGCTGACTCATTTGAAAAGACCCTGATGCTGGGAAAGTTTGAGGGCAGGAGGAGAAGGGGATGACAGAGGATGAGATGTTTGGATGGCATCAATGGACATGAGTTTGAGTAATTCTGGGAGTTGGTGATGGACAGGGAGGCCTGGCATGCTGCAGTCCATGGGCTCACATGAAGTCGGATATGACTGAGTGACTGAACTGAACTGACATTACTTATAAGCTCTTGTTTAATAGGACAATGACCATGGGTTTGTGTGTTCAAAATTGTAAACTCATATTCTAGCATGGGCCATTGTATATTAAATCGTCAATTAATATCTTTGGAATGAATTATTTTAAAATTGAGCTCACATATATAGAATGAAATTCTGTTTTGTCTCTTTTTAGCTTGTGATTTTTGACTAAGTGATGAAAGAGAAAATCTTCCAACCCAGATTACTATACCCAGCAAAGATCTCATCAAATATGAAGGAGAAATCAAAAGCTTTACAGACAAGCAAAAGCTGAGAGAATTCAGCACCACCAAACCAGCTCTTCAACAAATGCTAAAAGATCTTCTCTAGATAAGAAACACAGAAATGCTGCACAAAGTCTAACCCAAAACAACAAAGTAAATGGCAACATGATCATACTTATCAATAACTACCTTAAATGTAAATGGGTTAGATGCCCCAACCAAAAGAAAAAGACTGGCTGAATGGATACAAAAATAAGGCCCCTATATATGTTGTCTACAAGAGACCCACCTCAAAACAAAGGACACATACAGACTGAAAGTATGTTTTGTGCAAATGTAGACCAAAGGAAAGTAGGAATAGCAATATTCAGATCAGATAAAATAGACTGAAATAAAGGCTGTGAAAAGAGACAAAGAAGGTCACTACGTAATGATCAAAGGATCAATCCATGAAAAGATGTAACAATTATATATGGACCCAACATAAGAGCACTGCAATATGTAAGGCAAATGCTAACAAGTACGAAACAGGAAATTAATCATAACACAATAGTAGTGAGAAACTTCAATACCCCACTCTCACCTGTGGATAGATCAACTAAACAGAAAATTAACAAGGAAACACAAACTTTAAATGATACAAGGGACCAGTTAGACCTAATTGATATCTATAGGATATTTCTCCCAAAACAATGAATTTCATCTTTTTCTCAAGTGTACACAGAACATTCTCGAGGATAGATCACATCCTGGGCCATAAATCTAGTCTTGGTAAATTAAAAGAAAAGAAAAAGAAATCATTTCAAGCATTTTTTCTGATCACAATGTAATAAGATTAAATGTCAACAACAGGGAAAAACTATTAAAAATACAAATATATGGAGACTAAACAACACACTTCTGAATAACCAGCAAATCAAAGAAGAAATAAAAAATTAAATCAAAATATGCATATAAATGAATGAAAATTAAATGCAACAACCCAAAACGTATGGGATTCAATAAAAGCAGTGCTAAGGGGAAGTTTCACAGCAATACAAGCTTACCTCAAGAAACAGGAGATAAATCAAATAAGTAACCTAACTTTACACCTAAAGCAACTAGAAAAAGAAGAAATGAAGAAGCCCAGGGTTAGTAGAAGGAAATAAATCTGGAAAATTAGAGCAGAAAGAAATGAAAGATAAACAAAGGAGACTATAGCATAAATCAACAAAACTAAGAGTTGGTTATTTTGAGAAGATAAATAAAATAGACAAACCATTAGCCAGACTCATCAAGAAAAAAAGGGAGAAGAATCAAATCAACAAACTTAGAAATGAAAATGGAAAGATCACAGCAGACAACACAGAAATACAAAGGATCATAAGAGACTACTATCAGCAATTATATGCCAATAAATTGGACAACTTGGAAGAAATGGACAAATTCTGAGAAGTACAACTTTGCAAGACTGAACCAGGAAGAAATAAACAATCATAACAGATCCATCACAAGCATGGAAATTGAAACTGTAATTAAAAAGCTTCCAACAAACAAAAGCTCAGAACCAGATAACTTCAGAGCTGAATTCTACCAAAAATTAGAGAAGAGCTAACACCTATCCTACTCAAACTCTTCCAGAAAATTGTAGAGGAAGGTAAACTACCAAACTCATTCTATGAAGCCACCATCACCCTAATACCAAAACAAGACAAAGATGCCACAAAAAAAAAAAAAAAAAGGAAGAAGAAGAAAGAAAGAAAGAAAAGAAGTAAAAAAAAAGAAAAAAAGAAAAGAAAAGAAAACTACAGGCCAATATCACTGATGAATATACATGCAAAGATTGTCAACAAAATTCTATCAAACTGAAACCAACAACATGGTAAAAAGATCATACATCATGACCAAGTGGGCTTTATCCCAGGGATGCAAGGATTCTTCAGTATTTGCAAGTCAAACAATGTGATACACCACATTAACAAATTGAAAGATAAAAATCTTATGACAGCGAAAGCCTTTGACAAAATTCAACATCCATTTATGAAAAAAGCCCTCCATAAAGCAGGCATAGAAGAAACATACCTCAACATAATAAAATCCATATATGATAAACCACAGCAAATATTATCCTGAATGGTGAAAAATTTAAAGCATTTCTCCTCAAGTCAGGAACAAGCAAGGGTGCCCACTCTCACCACTGCTATTAAACATCATTTTGGAAGTTTTAGCCATAGCAGTCAGAGGAGAAAAAGGAATAAAAGGAATACAGATTGGAGAAGTAAAACTCTCACCTTTTGCAAAATGACATGATACTCTACATAGAAAACCATAAGGACACATCCAGAAAATTACTAAAGCTAATCAATGAATATGGTAAAGTTTCAGGATATAAAATTAACACACAGAAATCCCTTATATCCTAACAATGAGAAAACAGAAAGAGAAATTAAGGATACAATTCCATTCACCAATGCAATGAAAATAATAAAANAAGTTTCAGGATATAAAATTAACACACAGAAATCCCTTATATCCTAACAATGAGAAAACAGAAAGAGAAATTAAGGATACAATTCCATTCACCAATGCAATGAAAATAATAAAATACTTAGGAATAAATACCTAAAGAATATCTAAAGAAACATAAGACCTATATATAGATAACTATAAAACACTGGTGAAAGAAATCAAAGATGACACAATTAGATGGAGAAATATACCATGTTCATGGATCAGAAGAATCAATATACCCAAAATAAGTTTATTACTCAAAACAATCTATAAATGCAATGGCATCCCTATCAAGCTACCAATGGTATTTTTCAGAGAACTATAACAAATGGCTTCAAAATTTATATGGAAATACAAAAAACTTTGAGGAGCCAAAGCAATCTTGTGAAAGAAGAATGGAACTGGAGGAATCAACCTGCTTAACTTCAGACTATACTACAAAGCTACAGTCATCAAGACACTGCTGGCACAAAGACAGAAATGTAGATCAATGGAACTAAATAGAAAACCAAGAGATAAATCCATCCACCTATGGACACCTTATTTTTGACAAAGGTGGCAAGAATATACAATGGAGGAAAGACAGTCTCTTTAACAAGTGGTGCTGGGAAAACTGGTCAACCACTTGTAAAAGAATGAAACTGGAGCAATTTCTAACACCATACACAAAAATAAACTCAAAATGAAATAAAGATCTAAATGTAAGCCAAAAACTATAAAACTCCTAGAGGAAACTATAGGCAAAACACTCTCTGACATAAATCACACCAAGATCCTCTATGATCCAATCCCCAGAGTAATGGAAATAAAAGCAAAAGTAAACAAATGGGACATAATTAAACTTAAAAGCTTTTGCACAATGAAGGAAACAATAAGCAACGTGAAAATACAACCTTCAGAATGGGAGAAAGTAATAGCAAGTGAAGCAACTGACAAATAATTAACCTCAAAAATATGTAAGCAGCTCTTGCAGCTCAATACTAGAAAAATAAATGACTCAATCAAAAAACTGGCCAAAGAACTAAACAGACATTTCTCCAAGAAGACATACAGATGGCCAACAAACACATGAAAAGATGCTCAACATCACTGATTATCAGAGAAGTGCAAATCAAAACCACAATGAGGTACCATCTCATGCCAGTCCGAATGGCTGCTAGCAAAAAGTCTGCAAACAGTAAATGCTAGAAAGGGTGTGGAGAAAAGGGAACCCCTCACACTGTTGGTGGGAATGCAAACTAGTATAGCCACTGTGGAGAATAGTGTGAAGATTCCTTAAAAATCTGAAAATAGAACTTCCATATGACCCAGCAATCCCACTGCTGGGCATACACACTGAGGAAATCAGAATTGAAAGAGACACATGTACCCCAATATTCATTGCCACACTATTTACAATAGCTAGGGCATGGTAGCAACCTAGATGCCCATCGGCAGACAAATGGATCAGAAAACTGTGGTGCATATACACAATGAAATATTACTCAGCCAATAAAAAGAACATATTTGAAACAGTTCTAATGAGGTGGATGAAACTGAAGCCTATTATACAGAGTAAGGTAAGTCAGAAAGAAAAAACACCAATACAATGGAATTTAGAAAGATGTAACAATGACACTATATGTGAGACAGCAAAAGAGACACAGATGTAAAAACAGATTTTTGGACTCTGTAGGTGAAGGTGAGGGTGGGATGATTTGAGTTAATAGCACTGAAACATGTATATTACCATATGTGAAACAGATCATCAGTTCAAGTTTGATGCATGAGACAGGGTGCTCAGGGCCGAAGCACAAGGGGCAAAGTCTGTGGGTAGAGTGAATTATAGAAACTAGAAAGCTATTTTAGGACCAAAAGGGATAGAGGATTAAGAGGTACAAATGACTATGTGTAAAACAAATAAGCTACAAGGACATATTGTACAGCACAGATAATACAGTCAATATTTTATAATAACTATAAAGTATAACTTTTAAAAATTGTGAAACACAGTGTAT
>SJYQ01104730.1:689509-721417 GCA_006410935.1 Redunca redunca
AAAAAAAAAAAAAAGAAAGAAAGAAAGAAAATACAATAGCACAACAGGTTTGGAAATGAAACAATGCTGTCGTGTTTTGCAGAGGATACTTTTATAGATAGACAAAAGAATCCACACAAATGCTTTAAACAAGTGACCTAATATTTCTGGAGTGATTGGATAAGAATTACATTATCACTTCTATTTTGTTCTGTGAAGATATATGTAAGCTGCATCTAATCATATACAAATATAAAATATAGAATATTATACAGAAAAATATGTCTGTACACTTATAAAATCTGTCAAGAGAAAAACAAACAAGAAAACCCAGAAACATCCAGGTAACCATTTCAGGTTAAAAAGTAAGGGTAAAGAAGCCACATGTAAACCAAATAAAATTAATGAACTTTATTGAGTGCTGGGTGAAAATAAAAAGCTATAAAACAGTTTAGGCAAACATGAAACTATCTTCAATGATGGCATTTAATTGACACTAGTTTTCTTAGTTTTTAAACTATAACTGTGGCTATTTGTGTAGAGGTATTTGATATTTGCAGTTTCAGAAAAACTATTTCTCAATAGCTGTCAAAATAATTCATTCTCTCCTTCTTTCTCTCTATATTTTTTCATCAGAAAGAAAATATGGCTAAATGTTAACTATTGGTAAATTTAGGAGAACTGTGTTTTTGTTCAGCTTTTCTAAAAACTACTTTTTTGAAAATGGTGGAAACAATTATCNTGGAAAACAACATTTAAAAATAATTCTAATTTCAATAACTTCAAAAAATTTTACTGTCAATGAAGAAATACATGAAAAATGAAAAAGATTTCATTCTATAAAGGTACTACAATTATATTGACAGAAACTGAATAACTCTTAAAATATATATTGTGCTTTATTGATTGAAAGATTCAATATTATAAGAATGTATGTTCTCTCAAAATTGACTTGTACATATGACACTATCTAGTCAAAATAACAGCAATTTTCTTTGTATGGATGGATGTTGTGAACTGATTGCAAAATTTCTGGAAACCTAAAGGACTAAGGATCACTAAAACTCACAAGAAGAACAGAGAAGGAGGACTTATTTACTAGATAATACGGCTCATTCTAAGGCTATAGCAATTAAGTATCCTGCTGATACAAGAATGAAGCATACCAAGGAAATTAAGGGTCCGGAAACAAATATGTCCACATAAGATTCCCATTTAGGATAAAACTGACAATGCAGACCAATGGCAAGCAGTGTCCTTTTCAGTAAATTATGCTTAGTAATTGCATATTAGTGCAGAGCAAGTTTAAAATTAATCCCAACCTCATATCGAAAATAAAAATCTATTACAGCTAAATTAAAGACAAATTTGTGAAAGTTTAAACAATAAGGAGGATCATGTAATAATGTAAGGAAAATAATTGTTATAAATTATATTAGGTAAAGAATTCTTAAACATGGCTAACCAGAACAAAACACTTACTCTAAAGAAAAGGAATGATAAATAGGGTTACATTAAAGTGAGGAACTCTTTATCAAACTGTAGTATTTGGATAGTGAAAAGGAAAACTATAGATTGAAAAAATATACATTGCACATTAAATTAATCCATTGTTTATAAAAAAGCAAGAGACATGAACAGGCACTTCACCAAAAGAATATACACAAATGCCCAATAGCCAGTCTCCCTGTGCTTATGAAAAATTATAAAATACTAATTAAACCCAAATTTACTATTTCACATGTACCAGGATGACAAAAGTTAAAAGGATCAAAAACACCGAATGTGGCACATAATGGAAAGTGCCAGAACCCCAAATACTGATGATGACTGCATAAACTGATAAAACCACTCTGACAAACCTTTTTGCTTTATTTCTGTAAGTTGAATATGACCCAGGAATTCCACTTATTGGTATAAAAGCAAAATAAAATTTTTTTTTCTCAAAAAATAGTATAGATGAACCAATTTTCAGGGCAGAAATAGAGACACACACATATATATATATATATATATGGTAAGATCATGCATCCTGTCCCATCACTTCATGGCAAATAGAAAGGAAAAAGTGGAAAGACTGACATTTTATTTTCTTGGGCCCTAAAATCACTACAAGTGTGACTTTACCCACAGAATTAAAAGACACTTACTCTTTGGAAGAAAAATCTATGACAAACTGAGACAGCATGCTAAAAACCATCACTTTGCAGACAAAGGTCTACATAGTTAAAGCTGTAGTTTTTCCAATAGTCATGTACCCATAAGGAAGGCTGAACAACAAAGAATCAGTGCTTTCAAATTGTGGTACTGGAGAAGACTCTTGAGACTCACTTGAATTGCAAGAAGATCTAACCAATCAATCCAAAAGGAAATCAATCCTGAATATTCATTGGAAGGACTGATGCTGAAGCCGAAGCACCAATACTTTGGCCACCAGATGTGAAGAGTCATCTCAGTGGAAAAGATCCTGATGCTGGGAAAGATTAAAGGCAAAAGGAGAAGAGGATGACAGAGAGTGAGATGGTTAAATAGCATCACTGATTCAATGGACATGAATTTGAGCAAACTCCAAGAGATAATGAAGGACAGGGGAGCTCAGTGTATTGCAGTCACAAAGAGTCAGACATAACTTGGCAACTGAACAACAACAAAATCTATACACACCCACAAAAAATATATTGTCTTTATGGTGTAATCAATGTTTAATTTTCACAAACACATACTGATTAAAAACTGTTATAAGAAGTCTGTTCTGATCACATACAATATAAAAAGAGTATATATTTTCTAATAAAATGCAAATACCTTGATTATTGAATATCTGAGAACTTCAACAGAAAACCATAAGAATTTGGTTCAAAACTGATGAAATGAGACTTAGATGGTCTTTGATCTAAAGGCCCTGAGACATTGTAATCATGTCATCAACTTTTCTGAAGACATATATGCACAGGACAAAGTAACCAGACATAGGCTTTATCTAAAAATCTCTATTTAAATTCTGTAGAGTTAGGCTAAGCCACGTATTGAAAAGCAAAGACATTACTTTGCCAACAAAGGTCGGTCTAGCCAAGGCTATAGTTTTCCCAGTGGTCACGTATGGATGTGAGAGTTGGATTGTGAAGAAAGCTGAGCGCCAAATAATTGATGCTTTTGAACTGTGGTGTTGGAGAAGACTCTTGAGAGCCCCTTGGACTGCAAGGAGATCCAACCAGTCCATTCTGAAGGAGATCAGCCCTGGGATTTCTTTGGAAGGAATGATGCTAAAGCTGAAGCTCCAGTACTTTGGCCACCTTATGCTAAGAGTTGACTCATTGGAAAAGACTCTGATGCTGGGAAGGATTGGGGGCAGGAGGAAAAGGGGACGACAGAGGATGAGATGGCTGGATGGCATCACCGATTCAGTGAGTTTGAGTGAACTCTGGGAGACGATGATGGACAGGGAGGCCTGGCATGTTGCCATTCATGGGGTCGCAGAGAGTCAGACACAACTGAGAGACTGAACTGTATTGAACTGAAGCCACGTGGAGATTTTCCATTGACAAAGCAAAAGATAGAGCTAGAATCTGAACCCAAACTTAGGCTCAAGTACCTGCTTTGCCTCTTCACTTCTGAACTTGAGACCTTACTACTGCACTGACTGGAGTAAAAGTGGGGCCCTGAACATTCAACCAGTGTCTCCAAGCACAGCTTGCCTGTGGGAAAGAACCTCCGGTGCAGCCTGGTCAGCTGTAGAGGAAACAAAACTCCAGAAAGACATATATCATAATTGTTTCAAAATTCACTCAAAAATTTTCTTTCAGAATCCATGTCTATAAAATTTAGCTCTTGGCTTTGTTGAAACTGTCCAATTAATGGTAACCAACTCCTCCCGGGTATGAGTGTGACGGTCACTCGTTTGTGTGTATGTGTGTGTGTGTGTGTGTGTGTGTGTGTGACAATGAAAAATTGAAATGTTTTTCTTGACAGATACTAACCTGGCACAGTCTAGTTTCCACAGGGTCACTTGAACTGAAGGAGCTCCTGTATAGTAAGCAGAAATGTCACCTCATAAAGCAAGTAGCCACAGCAAAGCCAGTAGGAAAAAGAACCAGTTTTTGTCTGTTCTATTCTATTGTGAAAAAGACTTCACTAAGAATTAGAGACTGGGGATTAGGAATAATATTTCTACCCAGAGAAAATGGTCAATGTAAGAAGAATGTGAGTCAGGCTTGACAAAGGCAAACATGTATTCTAAGATCACACTGTATGGGGCCATGCGTTTTCAGTACGGTGTGTTTCTTCCTTTGAAATAGTGGAAGACTGTGATGTAATCTAGTCTATGCTTGTACATGATAGTAGTTAGCAAAGTTTGGGGCACGAGTTGTTTTTTGTTTTCTTTCTTTCTCCCTTGGTATCTTATTTGACTTAATGTACTCTGTGCACATTTACAGGTTGACTAATTTTGTATTTTAATCAAACTCCATTAGTACTGTACATCTCTGATCACGGGATTTATGCACTGATTCATGGTTTTCTCTGAAGTTCATCATATATTGTTGACTCCCTGCTCTAGTTCATTAACGAAGCTGTTAAATAATATTCAATTGAGCACTATTCCTGTCAATATCTCTGCAAAGAGCAAGACATGATGATTTTGTAACAATATTTCATTTTTTTGTTCTTATTAGAGTTTGTATGCCTAAATCAATTTAAATTAATGTCATAATATTAATAGTTCATGAAATAATGTATTAAACTATGTACTCAGATGCTTAGATAGTACTGCTCTGCTGTTGAGTCCTGCATAATTTAGGTAATCAAACTTTTAAATATCACCTGCAATTGCCCAGTAATTTCTTAAGAATGGGTAATTAATATCAAGAATAAGTTCCTATTACCTCTTTGATTTTACGGGTTTAGGATATAACTAAATTCCTGCCATCTCACCCCATAGATGGGCTTCATTGAAGGTCTATCAAGCAACTCTTCAAGTCTAGCTTCTTTACATTGACACTTAGCCCTTCATTACAGTAAGAAAGGGAGTTAGGGCTTGGCTTTGATTTTACTCTCAGTGGCTTTGCCTTGTCCTATATAGTAAGGTCAAAATTCCTTTGAAAAAAGACCAGTATCACTGGCTTTATGTATCATTGCTTTTTTTTTTTTTTTTTAAGAATCATAATGTCATTAAAGCATAAAAAATTTTATTTTATTAAATTAAAACTTATAGCTTTAAGGCATTTGCAAATTAACAAGTATTTTCCTCTGAATCTCTGCTTTTGTCACATCTACCATTCCTTGAATGAGCTGTGATCTAGGCATGCAGTTGGCTGTCACAAGAGACTGAATATCCCATCACCAGACATGCTTACACATATGACGTGCACCAAAATGATGTGCTACTTGCAGAACTAAAGATGACAACATTCCCTGATTTCATTGAACTTTTGTCTTATTCCCACCTTAATTATTATAATATTAAAATCTACAGTGAAAATGTGACTCTTACAACATGAAATAATGTCAGTGGCTTCAGTTATGATTTATGCTTAACAGACTCAGATTTTTCTTCTTCAGTGAATTTGAAATGCAACTGCTTATAAATTCCTCAGTCCTTGTAAAACTACAATGAGTTATCAACTCACACTAATCAGAAAGTCCATCATCAAAAAACCTACAAACAATAAATGCTGGAGAAGGTAAAAACAAACTCTCTTGTAAAGTTGATAGGAATGCAAATTGATACAACCACTATGGAGAACAGTATGTAGACGCCTTAAAATTAGGACTAAAATTACCATATGACACAACAATCTCACAACCCAAATATCTCACTCTGAAGAAACCATACATGAAAAACACACATGTACCTCAGTGTTCATTGAAGCATTATTTCCAATAGCTAGGGCATGAAAGCAACCTAGATATCCATTGATACAGGAATGTTTAAAGAAATTATGACACATATATGCAATGTAGCTTTCCAGGCTCCTCTGTCCATGGGATTCTCCAGGCAAGAATACTGGAGTGGGTTGCCATTTCCTTCTCCAAATGGAATATTACTCAGCCATATAAAGGAACATGTTTGAGTCAGCTCCAACGAGGTGGATAAGTCTAGAACCTATTGTACAGAGTGAAGTAGGTCAGAAAGAGAAAAACAAATGCATGTATTTACATTTATATATATGGGATCTAGAAAGATGGTACTGATGAACCTACCTGCAGGGTAGCAATGGTGATGCAGACATAGAGAACAGACTTGTGGACACGGTGGTTGAAAAAGAAGGTAGGACGAATTGAGGGAGTAGCATTAAAAGATATACATTACCACATGTAAAATAGATAGCCAATGGAAATTTGCTGTATGATACAGGGAGCTCAAACCTGGGGCTCTGTGAAAATGTAAAGGGGTGGGTTAGGGTGGAAGGTGGGAGTGACGTTTAAGAGGGAGGGGACAAATGTATACCTCTGGCTGGCTCATGTTGATGCATGGCAGAAACCAACACAATATTCTAAAACAATTATACTCCAGTTGAAAATAAATAATAAAAACAGACCTCTATCCCTTGGTTGCCTTCAGCACATATATGAAACAAAACTTAGTCCTTCTTTGACACTTGAAGTTTTGATTTCCATCTCTGTTTCCTATTTCAGTGAGTGAGTGAAAGTTGCTGAGTCGTGCCTGATTGTTTGTGACCCCATGAACTATACAGTCCATGAATTCTCCAGGCCAGAATACTGGAGTGGGTAGCCTTTCCCTTCTCCAGGGGATCTTCCCAATCCAGGGATCAAACCCAGGTCTCTCGTATTGCTGGTGGATTCTTTACCAGCTGAGTCACAAGGGAAGCCCAAGAATACTGGAGTGGGTAGCCTAGCCCTTCTCCAGTGCATCTCCCCAACCCAGGAATCAAACTGGGGTCTCCTGCATTGCAATCGGATTCTTTACCAACTATCAGGGAAGTCCCTATTTCAGTGAAAGGAACTACAGCTTACCTATAATCTTCTCTGTTTGCCTGTCTTTTCCTCTGTCCTATACAATGTACAGTTACTATAAAGTTAAGCTTATCTTTTAAGTACATTTACATATCACAAACCACATCATTAACAGCGTAGTTCTTTCAGTCACATTAGTTGCAGTTTCCCAGAGGAAAAAGACCAATGGAGTGTTTCATATATATATATATATATTCAAACCTAAGTTTGTGGCATTGCAGGCAGATTCTTTACGTACTCAGCTATGAGAGAAGTTCATGATTATATAGGTTGGCAAGTCTAAAAGCTGTTTCCTACCAGAATTCTCTCTTGTTTGAGGGAAGCCAGTATGTAGATATATTCAGGTCAACAATTGATTGGTTGAGGCTTATTGGAGTTAGGGAGGGAAACCTACTTTACTCAAAGTCCACTGATTTAAATGTTAATCTTACCCAAAAATGCCCTCAGAGAAACATCCAGAATAATTTCCAATTCATATCTGGGTACCATGGCCCAGTCAATGTGACACACAAAATTAGCGATCACATCAGTCATGTTTTCCCTCACTGAAACTGTCAAACTCTCCTTGTGATTTTCTCACCTCTGCTTGTGCCCTCTGTGCTGCTGCTGCTAAGTCACTTCAGTCATGTTTGACTCTGTGCATCCCCGTAGATGGCACCCCACCAGGCTCCCCCATCCCTGGGATTCTCCAGGCAAAAACACTGGAGTGGGTTGCCATTTCCTTCTCCAATGCATGAAAGTGAAGTTGCTCAGTCGTGTCTGACTCTTAGCGACCCCATGGACTGCAGCCTATCAGGCTCCTCCATCCGTGGGATTTTCCCAGCAAGAGTACTGGAGTGGGGAGCCATTGCCTTCTCCTGTGCCTTCTATAGGTGGTTTAATGGCATTAAATAACACAGTGGTTACACAACACAATTGTGTCAGTGTCCATTCAAAACATGCATTCAGTCAGTTAATCTCTTATTGAAGAAAGTCACTGAATAATCAAAATTTCAAGGAGGTAATTGCAACTACTCAGTGAATCCTGTATCATGATTTATTTCGTCTTTTGTTCTAGGTATATCTAGCTCATTCTATTTTTATATGAATCTTCATATAAAATCCACCTTCATATGGATACATTCAACTGATACTTCAAAACCAGCTTGGATTCTCTAAACCACTTAAGGGAGGTTTATTTTCATAGCAACTTGATTATTCCCTTTAAACCCATGAACTATCTTCCTATGTAATTTCTAAAGTCCTTTTCTCTTTCCTGTAATTGTCAAATTTCAGGAAGGCAATGTGTTCCCTAATACTGGTATTGTGGCCACTATTTACTCTGATCTGGAGCTACAATTTGCACTAGTTCCTAAGATTTTTTTTTGAATGAATGAATGCATGATGTATGGATGACATCTGGTGAAATTATGGTTCAGATGTAGAACTTCTGATTCTAAAATTAGAAATGTTTAAAATATGCCACACTGATTCTATTATATATAAAGGTAAAAGAAAACAGAGGTATAATACATGTTTGAGAAGAAGATATATCAAACAGGATAAGTGTGAAACAATTAACTCTCATCTGAAAGGTTATATTTTTAAGCTCTGAATATTGGTGTAGAAATCTGATACTACATTTAAGTTCCTAATCTGTCTCATGCCAAAATATGTAATCTTAGCCAATTTTAACTTTTCTCCCCAGTCACTTTAAATTTAAATTCAGGCAATTATTCATTTTGTTTACCATCCTTTCCCTATCCAGTCACCATCTATATGCTTGGTTTTAGGGAGAGAAGTCACATTTCTAATTGGAGACAAGCATCAACTCTGGTACTCAATGAGATTCAATTCATTCCAGTCGATATCTGGTCATGCACAAAGATGCCCAACAAGTCAGCAGCAACTATCTCACCATACCAGAGTCAGCTGAATCATGATACACTTGTGTCCTCCACATTTTTCTTACCCAGACTGGCTCTCATATATTCACTGGACCACCCTCATCTATTTAATATTCATAACTCTACGTACAAAATGAAAATCTTTTAATTAGTGACAAAAGATAAATCAAATAAAAATATAATAGCAGCCAATCAGAGGTTAATAAACCTACAGTCTGATTTTGTGAATAAACATTTTGTGGAGGATTGCTTTTGTGCAATGTAGACAGGAATAGTTGTGACATAAACCAGAAGGCTGCAAAACCAAAAATATTTATTCTTTCTTCCTTTAAAGAAAACTTGCTGACCCATGAATTACACTGATGGAATATTTCAAGAGTTCAGAAGAAATGAGAGAACAATTGTAAGTTCTCTCAAAGAAAATAATGACATTCTAGAGATTTATACCCTTATAAATTACCATTACAAAAATATAGGTGAAATAAAAACATTGCTAGAAGACAAGCTATTAGAATTTATCACTGATATATGCTTGTTAATAACAAGGAAATGAAACACCTAGAGAAAGAGGAAAATAAGTGCAGATGGCAGGAGTGAGATGACATAAGTAATTAATTAGTAAGCTGTAAAACCTAAACATAAAGTTAAGGATTGACTATTTAAAAAACAGTAATGATGATTGATTTTGAGTTTTCAAATATAGTATGCAAGAAAATACTTGGCAAAAATAACATATAAGATAGATTGCTATTTTATTCTGGAAATAGATATTGTGATTAGCTCTACACATTGTTTGGTCAAATTGGTTTAGAATTTAATTCATCCTAAAAAGAAGACACATTTATACAATACTTCAAAATAAGATTCAAGGCAAAGACAGTTCTATTGAATAAATATAAATAAATTAGTATAAACAAATATAAATAAATACAAATGTTTTAGCAATAAAAAGTACAAGTAGATCAACGGAACAGAGTAAAGAGCTCAGATATAGAACTACATAAATGGAGACAACTAATCTTTGACAAAAGGGAAAAGGTAACTTAGAAATAAGATTTGCTCTCTTCTCAACAAATGATTCTGTCGCAAATAGACACTTCCATGCAAAAAAGTGAATTGAGACATGGACTTTATCCCTCTTGAAAACTGTAACTGAAATTGGTTTATAGATACAAATTTAAGACATTAAACTCTAAACTTCTGCAGTAGGGAGGAGCAAATCTAGCTTCATACTAAATGTTTCTTTTCCTGTGCTACTCATGCTGACAGTGCACGTTTTGTAAAAGCACTTTGCTTATAGCATGAAATATACAGGAAGCCTAATCTCAGGGGTCTGACATCCAAGAGTCCATTCATATAGAGACAGACATTTGCAGAACAGAGAAGCTTTTTTTGTTGTTGTTGGAGGTTTATAGGAATATTATGACCTGACCTACATGGACAGATGAAAGAACAAGGAATTCCACAACAGGAAGTCTGCAAAAACTAACCATGCCCCTTTGTCACCTTATCTTTAAAAGTGCTTTGCTGAAGCCCTTCCAGGAATTGGAGATTTTCCAGGGTAAGGGGCCAGTTGAGATGGGGGCAGAGTGGGAGGGGACAGGTATAAGCCTTGCTTCTTCTTGTATGGCCTTTCAATAAAACTTTCCCTGCTCCAAACTTCAACATTTCAGTATTGTTTGGCCTCACTGTGCATTGGGCATAGAAAATTGGCATTTGATAACACTTCTACTGGAAAACACAGGAGAAAATATAGGCAACTTTGGACACAGCACTGACTTTAAGGTACAGAAACATGATCTACAAAAATAAAATGTTAAGTTGGATTCAATTAAAACTAAATCATCTGCCTTGTCATAGACTCTGTTAAGATAATGAAAAACAAAGTCACAGGCTCAGAGAAAATATAACCAAAATGCATGTCTGATAAAGAACTTGAATCCAAAATATAAAATGGACACTTAAAACTCAGAGAACTCAATTTGAAAATGGACAAATTATGACATATCTTATCAAAGAAGATACAAAGATGACAAATAAGCGAGAAAGATGCTCAACATTATATTTATTCAGTTCAGTTCAGTCACTCAGTTGTATCTGACTCTTTGCAACCACATTAATCACAGCACACCAGGCCTCCCTGTCCATCAACAACTCCCGGAGTTCACTCAATCTCATATTCATCGAGTCGGTGATGCCATCCAGCCGTCTCCTCCTCTGTCATCCCCTTTTCATCCTGCCCCCAATCCCTCCCAACATCAGAGTATTTTCCAATGAGTCAACTCTGCATGAGGTGGCCAAAGGACTGGAGCGTCAGCTTTAGCATCATTCCCTCAAAAGAACACCCAGGGCTGATCTCCTTCAGAATGGACTGCTTGGATCTCCTTGCAGTAAATTAAAACAACAGACTATCAACACATCCCTATTAGAATGAACAAAATCCAAAGCACTGAGAACATCAAATACTTAGGAGGGTGTGGAGTGACAGAAGCTCTCATTCATTGCTGGTAGAAATACAAAATGATACAACCACTCAGAAAGACAGTTTGGCAGTTTCTCATAAGATATCATTGTCTTACCATTCAGCCATTGTATTCCTTGGCATGTACTGAAATAAGTTGAAATTTATGTCCATATACAAACTTGCAAATGAACTTTTATAGTAGCTTTATTCATGTGGCCCAAATAACAAGATATCCTTCAATAGATAAGTGAATAAACAAATTCTGATATATCTGTACCAAAGAATATATTCAGTGTTCTAAAGAAGTGAGCTATTAAGGTGTGAAAAGACATGGGAGAAAGTTAATACGTATTGCTAAGTGAAAGAAACCAGGCTGACAATGTTAAATATTACATAATATGAATCATTCTGAAAAAAGAATGAAAAGACAGCAAAAAAAGAATGGCTGCCAGAAACATGGGGAAGAGAGAGAGATGAAAAAGTTGAGCTCAATGAGTCTTTTTCAGGCAGTGCAACTATTGGGGCATTGAAATGATGGATGTTACCAAATGACAACCCACTCCAGTACTCTTGCCTGGAAAATCCCATGGATAGAGAAGCCTGGTAGGCTACAGTCCATGGGGTCGCAAAGAGTCGAACATGACTGAGTGACTTCCCTTTCACTTTTAAGTTGTATGAACCCTGATCAACCCTAGTGTAGCTGAGGCTCTCTGCCTTGAGTGAAAAGGTCCTTTTTCCTCTTAGGTTCAAAGCCAAGATTTGTACAGCATAAACTATATTCACTGGCCAGAGAATGGAGAAGTGGGAATTAGGTTCAGAGATCAAGTTCTCCCTGATGTGGGGGGAGCAATTTAATTTAAAAGTGTAAAGACTAATGTAGGAGTGAGGCAGATGCTGAGAGGCACAGGGATTAATCTACAAAGGAAGAGGAAGAGCTTTTTTGAGAAAGGGGGCTGCCACTCCCATTTTATCCTTTTTGATCCTTAAGGTCCAGTCCTGACCATAGACAACGGGCAGGTGTGTTGTTTAATATGCTAATATAGGAAAATCTACATATAAAGAGACTCAGAATCTGTCAGAGGGGCCACTTGGCCCCTCCAGGTTCTTCTTTTGTTTGTTTATTTATAGTTTCCTTCCTTATCTGATTCCCAGTCCTGTATTCTGGCCTGGAGAGTTCCAAGGACTGTATAGTATATGGGTTTGCAAAGAGTCAGACATGACTGAGTGACTTTCACTTTCATTTTTCTTATCTGAGGACCCTTTAAGTTAAAGATTTATATAAACTCCTGCTAAAGGGTGGGTGGGGAGAAGGCAATGGCACCCCACTCCAGTACTCTTCCCTGGAAAATCCCATGGGCGGAGGAGCCTGGTAGCCCGCAGTCCATGGGGTCACTAAGAGTTGGACACGACTGAGCAACTTCACTTTCACTTTTCACTTTCATGCATTGGAGAAGGAAATGGCAACCCACTCCACTGTTTTTGCCTGGAGAATCCCAGGGATGGGGGAGCCTTGGGCTTCCATCTATGGGGTTGCACAGAGTCAGACACGACTGAAGCGACTTAGCTTAGTTTAAAGGGTGGGTGAAGGCAAAGGCAACCCATTTCAGTACTCTTGCCAGGAAATGCCCATGGATCAAGGAGCCTGGTAGGCTGTAGTCCATGGGGTCGCTAGGAGTCGGACACGACTGAGTGACTTCACTTTCACTTTTCACTTTCATGCATTGGACAAGGAAATAGAAACCCACTCGAGCGTTCTTGCATGGAGAATCCCAAGGACAGAGGAGCCTGGTAGGCTGCCGTCTACGGGGTCGCGCAGAGTTGGACACGACTGAAGCAACTTAGCAGCAGCAGCAGCAAAGGGTGGGTGAAGTATTGTGAGCAAGGACAATCCTTCTAAAGGTGTGGGTTGGTGGGTTGTGAGCAAAGACATGAAACAGCTCTGGCAGCAGATATATGACATTTGAAAAAAATGTTGAAAGTACAACAGATATTATAGATTCTAAGGTACACTATGGGCCTTAGTTAATGATAATGTGCTAACACCAGTTCATAAACTGTTACAAACATATGACATTAAGGCAAGATGTTAATAATAAGAAAAATTGTGCAGGTGTCAAGGGAGAATATGGAAAGTTTTTTGTGTCTATCCTTGCTGTCCAAAATTTCTATAAATCTAAAATTGAACTAAAATAAAATAATTTAATTTAAATAAATGTAAATAATGTAAAGATATTAATTAAATCCAGCCTTTGAAAGAAAATCTCAGTTTAAGGGGGAAAATCTAACAGTGTTCTTGTACCATGCAGGCCTTCAAGGCCTGTGCTCTCCCAGCTTCAAGATAGAAGAAAGAGCCTGGAGTCAACAACAAAGACATCAATTATTTAATGGGTAGGGGAGCTTACACATCTGAATCAGGGTCCTGGAGTGACACCCTACTGTATGTGGAAGATAGTGGGTAGTGCTTGGCAGCAATCTTAGCTCTCAGAAAGGAAGGGGAGATTACCAGTTATAGGGGAGTTGAGTTCAGGTGGACTCATTACTTATCAATGAAGCCAGCAGAGGGCCATGCCCCACACTGTCCCTTTAATCAGAATGATTACCAGCTAGGCCTGGCCTGGGTGTGTAAGAAGGTCTTCATGTGCAGAGGGTGCAGGTGAAGCAGGCACTGGTCTGGCTGGGGAGGTTCAGAGAGCAAGAGAAAAGTGATCTTGAGTGGCCTGACCATACAATTATTTTTTATATAAGACATTGAAAAGACAAATGGAGATAAAGTACAAAAGGAGAGGAAAAGGAAGAGATTTTTAACAGGAATCAAATCCACATTCTGGGGCAAAGAGTCACAAAGCCAGGTGTTTATCATGCAGGGGACTTGGTGTTGGAGAGGGGCTGATAATTTTCAAGTATAGCATTTCTCTCTCCAAGTGCAGGAACGTAGAAGGGATGAGAGTGACTTGGGGTGAATTTGATGGACAGAAACAGAAGAGAGTTGTGGAGAGGTTTACTCTTCTATTCATTCTCAAGGAACAATCATGGACCATTCTTCACTTTACCAGGTGGGCTTCCAGGTTCTGGGGATAGGAAAGTACATGAAAGAAGCACATACTACCACCGTGGACCTTACCTTGGGGAGAACAAGAATGAAGTGAAAAGAATGGACTACCAAGCCAAGGAGCCCTGGAGCCCAACGACTTCCTGTCCCATCTTGAAAGCTGACAGCCATTCCTGACAATCTGGAGATTTTTCCTTAAGTAATTTCATGCAAAGATGGGCTTGATAAAGGACAGAAATGGTATGGACCTAACAGAAGCAGAAGATATTAAGAAGAGATGGTAAGAATACACGGAAGAACTGTACAAAAAGGATCTTCACGACCCAGACAATCACGACGGTGTGATCACTCATCTAGAACCAGACATCTTGGAATGTGAAGTCAAGTGGGCCTTAGAAAGTCTCACTACGAACAAAGCTAGAGGAGGTGATGGAATTCCAGTAGAGCTATGTCAAATCCTGAAAGATGATGCTGTGAAAGTGCTGCACTAAATATGCCAGCAAATTTGGAAAACTCAGCAGTGGCTACAGGACAGGAAAAGAACAGTTTTCATTGCAATCCCAAAGAAAGGCAATGCCAAAGAAGGCTGAAACTACTGCATAATTGTACTCATCTCACATGCTAGTAAAGCAATGCTCAAAATTCTTCAAGCTAGGCTTCAGCAATACGTGAACTGTGAACTCCCTGATGTTCAAGCTGGTTTTAGAGAAGATAGAGGAACCAGAGATCAAATTGCCAACATCTGCTGGATCATGGAAAAAGCAAGAGAGATCCAGAAAAAAACATCTATTTCTGCTTTATTGACTATGCCAAAGCCTTTGACTGTGTGGATCACAATAAACTGTGGAAAATTCTGAAAGATATGGGAATACCAGACCACCTGACTTGCCTCTTGAGAAATCTGTATGCAGACCAGGAAGCAACAGTCAGAACTGGACATGGAACAACAGACTGGTTCCAAATAGGAAAAGGAGTACGTCAAGGCTGTACATTGTCATCCTGCTTATTTAACTTATATGCAGAGTACATCATGAGAAACGCTGGACTGGAAGAAACACAAGCTGGGATCCAGAGTGCCAGGAGAAATATCAATAACCTCAGATATGCAGATGACACCACCCTTATGGCAGAAAGTGAAGAGGAACTAAGAAGCCTCTTGATGAAAGGGAAAGAGGAGAGTGAAAAAGTTGGCTTAAAGCTCAACATTCAGAAAATGAAGATCATGGCATCCGGTCCTATCACTTCGTGGGAAATAGATGGAGTAACAGTGGAAACAGTGTCAGACTTTACTTTTTTGGGCTCCAAAATCACTGCAGATGGTAATTGCAGCCATGAAATTAAAAGACCCTGACTCCTTAGAAGAAAAGTTATGAGCAACCTAGATAGCATATTCAAAAGCAGAGACATTACTTTGCCGACTAAGGTCCGTCTAGTCAAGGCTATGGTTTTTCCAGTAGTCATGTATGGATGTGAGAGTTGGACTGTGGGAGGAAGGCTGAGCACAGAAGAATTGATGCTTTTGAACTGTGGTGTTGGAGAAGACTCTTGAGAGTCCCTTGGACTGCAAGGAGATCCAACCAATCCATTCTGAAGGCGATCAGCCCTGGGATTTCTTTGGAAGGACTGATGCTAAAGCTGAAGCTCCAGTACTTTGGCCACCTCATACGAAGAGTTGGCTCATTGGAAAAAACTTTGATGCTGGGAGGGATCGAGGGTAGGAGAAGAAGGGGACGACCGAGGATGAGATGCCATGACTCGATGGACGTGAGTCTGAGTGAACTCCGGGAGTTGGTGATGAACAGGGAGGCCTGGCATGCTGCGATTCATAGGGTTGCAAAGAGTCGGACACAACTGAGTGACTGAACTGAACTGAATGTTGATGCAGATGCTACTTACAGAGTATAACAAAGTGTCTAATATACAGTGTTAGGGACTCAATACACTTTATTTTTTTCCATACATTGCTTTTTTGCCTTGTAATATTTTGCCTTGTTTCACTGTAATATTAACCTTTCTTCACCTTCTCATTTTTTCTGCATTTCTCCAGCNTTGTGCCTGGCTTATTTATTAATTTTATTTTACATAATTTTTTAATTAATTAAAAAATTTTAAAAACAAGTTATAGGTGGCTTTTCAGCTAACATATAATAGCATTTTATGCATTTTATAATTGATTAATACAGTCTTTTCCCTCTCACTGTCACCTATGCTTTATTTTTGTCATTTTTTTTGTCTTTTTGGTTTAATATTTTCACTTTATGAATCTGTCGATTGTAGACTGTGTGTGTGTGTGCACATGCACATGTACTTGCATAGATATGTATGCAATACTAGTAAGTTCATTGTCTCATATTTAACAAAGAATTAAAGAACATCTCTAGAATCTATTATTTTTGCAGTAAAGCAAATAATCTGCAACAACCAAACACACACACACACACATACAACATTTATACATCCTTACCTTTGGCCAGTGTCTCTTGGCTCAAACGTTGATTGTTTATCTTGAGAGTTTAGACAATATAAATATCATTGTTTTGTGTGTTTTTATAGTGTAACCTCACAAGTGAGAGAAGTTGATTATGTTACTAAATTGATCAAGAGGAATTTAGTCTCCCCTCAAACTACTGGTATGATGAAAGGGTGGGAAAGGGAACATTGATGTCAATATTTTAATATGAGATAGGGGCTGACTCAAAAGCTGGAGAGCTGGTGTATATTCAATTGTGTATACTTTCTGTAATTTTATTGGGGGTAGAATGAAGCAAATGTACTCAAACATTACTTCAATTTAGCACATTCATTTTTAAAGTGTTTTTCCTTTTATGTTTTAGGATCTTTTCATAAGCCCTCGCTGGATATTTTTACTCATTCATTTCTGTTTTCTGCCATTTGACAGACAGGAGATCTTTTTCCATGAGCACATTGAGGAGATCTGCCTGCATTTCCTCCTTGCCTGACTCAGTGTTGTCAGATGAACTCACCTGCAAGGCTGGTGGGTGTAATTTTGCATGATCCTTTCCTCATCCAGGCACCTTGATGGAAAAAGTAATGTGGGTAGTTCTGGCAGGACAATTTCATCTCCCACAGCTTTCCTGTTTGTTGTTGAAGTGGCCACTTTAGAGGTTAATCTTTATTTATTTATTTATTTTTTTCTTTAATTCAGCATTGGGTTTCCTCATCATCCATGGAAAAAAAGGTAGCATGACCATGTCTGGACTCCATCCCTGCATACTATAGAAAAAGTCTGTTCCATCCAGGAATAGCTCTTCCATATTCAGACTGTAATCTACTCATAGTTTTCTGTGTAGCACCAGCATCTCAACAGAGCCACTGCTCTAAACTAGCAGAGATTGCAAAAGCTAAAGAAATTTACTTTTTTTCTCAGTATCTTACACAATTCCTCAACTCCTCAATTTACTCCAATGTGTGCATACCACTTCCCAGCCAGTGGACAAGGAGTATCTGAAAGTAAGACCACAATATTCTTAAATTTCTAAATATATTATTCATCAGATGAGGTGAGCAGTAAGTTAGCTGAGGTTTATTCTACAAGCTAGTATTCATTAGGACTTCCCAGGTGACACAGTGGTAAAGAATTCACCTGTTAAGGAAGGAGACATAAGAGATGAGAGTGTAATCCCTGGATCAGGAAGATCTCCTGGAATATGAAACAGCAGCCCATTCCAGTATTCTTGTCTGGAGAATCCCAAGGACAGAAGAGACTGGCAGGCCTCAGTCCATGGGGTCCCAATGAGTTGGACAAAACTGAATGACTGAGCACACACAGTATTTATTAAAACTTAACAGGCCCTGCAAGGAAAATCTTGTATTTTAAAAAATAAAATAGTATTAGTGGAATATAAGGATGTTGCCAGAGACACAGAATATTTTGACTTGTGGCAAATAATCTTTTAATTTTGTCAGAGAAAGATAATTCAGGTAAAGATAAGTAAGCTTAAAAACATTACTAATTATATGAAAAAGTTTGTGTGCTTTGAGATTCTGTACAGGTTTATAGTGTTAGAATGTATTTATTTTTATTTGCATAAGGGTGAAATTGCCAAAAATTAACTGGAATTGATAATAATTGGAAACTAATCCTGTTTAGATGTGTAGTGTAGGATTTTAAATTAGGTAAATAATCTGAAGGAAATAGCAATATCATGCAATTTATGTTTATATCAATAATCACATGTGACTTCAAAATATGAAGCAAACATTCACTCATGACTCTCAAAAAAACAAACAAATTATTTTCCAATATGTCAGAAACTATACTGCTGCTGCTGCTGCTGCTGTTGCGTCGCTTCAGTCGTGTCCCACTCTTTGCGACCCCATAGATGGTAGCCCACCAGACTCCCCGTCCCTGGGATTCTCCAGGCAAGAACACTGGAGTGAGTTGCCATTTCCTTCTCCAATGCATGAAAGTGAAAAATGAAAGTGAAGTCACTCAGTTGTATCTGACTCTTCACGACCCCATGGACTGCAGCCTACCAGGCTCCTCCACCCATGGGAAACTATCCTAGGTACTGTAAATATCAGCATTATATTTATGCCCTGAAGGCTTTCACAATTAGTGAGAGGGATGGGCTTATATGAAATCCAAGACAATACAGTGAAATGTGTGGGACTAGACATTTCTACAGAGTGGAGTAAGAGGGAGTAGAATTGGGAAATTAATTGTGTTGGGGGGGGCAGTCAAAGAAAGGGGTCTATTTTGGAGCATAGTTTTACTGACTGGATGCCATCTAACTTTCCTCCCAGCCCTGCTATTTATGATTCTACTAATGCTAGGGACTCACACTGATGAGACCACTGACATTAGGTGTTTATCAAGGATATTTACAATTCCTGATAGTGGTTAAGCCTTGAATATACATATTAAATGTAAATCTATCGTCTTGGGACAGCATCATGGGTTCACAACTCCTCTTCAATTTACATGTGAGCCTATGTAAATAGCAAAATTAATTTGTTTTAATCACTAAAATGGATTTATGAACATGGCTTCCATCAAATCCTTAACATAGTTTATAACACAAATTGTTCCTCTGCTTGTTAGATCTGTCTCATTCTGTCAGTATGTCAATATTATTTATTTCTGAAATTGTCATCTTATACTTTAGGCATGTCCTTTAATAAGATCATTATGGCCCTGGACTTTAATTAAAGTATTGATTTCAACAGAGCAAAAAATAGAGCCCTCTTCAGAGACTACTTTCACCTTAGACATTCTCTTTAGGCAAGAAAATATGAATCAACTTGATTAAACACTTTACTAAGTGCATATAAACCTGTAACCTGGTAATACTCTTAATAACAGATTGATTTCATTTATATCTGGAAATGTGTTTTAAGTGTATTAAGACTTTTGGATTTGACCTGAGATTTAAATATCTATCTAATCTATCTATCTATCTATCTATATATATATATATATATATCAGAAGAAATTTGTTGTTGTTCAGTCAATCATTTGTGTCTGACTCTTTGTGACCCAATGGACTGCAGCACTTCTGGCTCCCCTGTCCTTCACCATCTCCTGGAGCTTGCTCAAACTCATGTCCATTGAGTCAGTGATGCCATCCAAACATCTCATCCTCTGTTTTTCCCTTCTCCTTCTGCCTTCAATCTTTCCCAGGATCAGGATTTTTCTAATAAGTTGGCTTTTCACATCACGTGGCCAAATTATAGAGTCACTCAAATGGAAACAGGGAAAAATGAGGATAATGTCAAATAACACTTAAGAAGAATGACAGTAAACATCAGGAAAAATTGGATCAGGACATAAGTTCTCGGAAGCCAACATCCAATCTCAGACCATCCACACCCTACCACAACTGGCTAAGGAAAATCTAAGAACTGAGGGCACAACCAGGAAAGGACATATTTTATTAATAGGATACTATTTTTTTAAGTTAAGATATTTAATTCAAGCTACAGAAGGATCCCTCATTCAACTATGCTTAAGTGGAGAAAAGCTTCCCCACCGCCACTTCCTGCTGTGTAGACCAAAATTCACTTTTTTTTTTTTTTTTTCCTCTCTTTCTCTCTGGGTTCAAGTCATTTAGTAAATGAAGATGAGGATTAAAAAAAGGCAGAGCAAAGAACAGTATAATGTTGGGAACACTTTTGTACCAGATGGAGGAACAGGGAATTTTAATGATTATGACTCCATTTAATTGTTTTGGGCAAGATTCTCTATATCATCACTTCTGCTAACCAGAAAGTCATTTAGTCATGTCCGACTCTTCAATCCCATGGACTATACAGTATGTGGAATTCTCCAGTCCTGAATACTGGAATGAGTAGCATGTCCCTTCTCTAGGGCATCTTCCCAACCCACGGACTGAACCCAGGTCTCCCGAATTGCAGGTGGATTCTTTACCAGCTGAACCACAAGTGGCAACCCACTCCAGTACTCTTACCTGGAGAATTCCATGGACAGAGGAATCTGGTAGGCTACAGGCCATGGGGTCGCAAATAGTTAGATATGACTGTGCGACTTCAGTTTCACTTTCTGCTAACTAGAGCCCTGGGCCTGAGTGGAGAACCTAAAAATTTGAAACTGGTCCTCCAGAAGTAGCCAGTAGAGAGAAATATATATATACACTCTAGAATTGATTATGAATCATAAATGCCAGAAAGGACAAATTGGTGTTTGTGTTAATCAACATTTGGATTCTGTGTGATGTTTCTCACAGGCATCAGTATATTTTGAAACATTAGCCTTCTTCTGGGCTTCCCAGGTGGTGCTAAGGGTAAATAACTAAACTGCCAATGCCAGAGACACAGAAGATGCAGGTTCAATCCCTGGGTTGGGAAGATACCATTGAGGAAGGAACGGCAACCCAGTCCAGTATTCTTGCCTGGAGAATCCCATGGACAGAGAGCCTGGTGGGCTACAGTCCATAGGGTCTCAAAGAGTTGGATACAACTAAAGCAATTTAGTGCACAGGCACCATTCTCCTAGTTGGAACTAGTGGATGATGAAGGTGCATGGACCTATCACAATGCATGGAATATAGTCGTTTGTCATGTCAATAAACAAATATTAATGAAATTTCATTTTGTTAAATAGCATAGAGTACATTAATAAAGATAAGTCTTGTAACAAACTCCCAGTTCTCAATAATAAAATACAATTTTGTTTTTCATTAAAGATATATAGTTCTTTAGGTTTGTCAGAGGCTCAGGTCCACACCTGAGTTCAGAAACTGAATCTTTCGCAGAGCCCACTCCTTTTATTTAGCTAAGAGCCCCTCTGGCATTCTCCCCCCTCCATGGGTGTAAAGAGGAACAGTATAGAGAAGACACAGTCTCTGAGCAGCCTGAGCCTCTTAAACAACACCTCATATTCACTCTTACTCCATTGGTGAGTTCTGGTCACATGACTCAATCTAGGTGCAAGGAGGTCTGGGTAATGTAGCTCAGATGTGTGTCTGGGATGAGGAGGTGGGCATCTATATAGTCAGTGACTGCTTTACAGCATATGCTCCAAAAACCTTATAATACCTTTCCTTACAGTGTTCCCAGAGCTGCATGTAGACCTATCTGTCTTTGCTAGATGGTGATGGTGATTAACTGATGCTACCTATCAGTTTTATATACTTCAGTTTGGTGTATAGATTACAATGGGATACAATGAATAAAAATAAACAAGGAGCAGGTGTCTCCACTTACAACCCAGTGAGTCATAGCTGTCTTATTCATGAGTCTTGGGGTAAATATTATTTTCAGGTCCCCTCATAGTTGGGCCTCATCCAAACGTACCACAAATTTTGTCCTAATATTTAGTAGCCAATACAATAAGACAAAGTAAATAAAATACTAAATATTTTATTTCACTAAATAAAATGCTAAGTAAATAAAATAAATATTAATAAAATAACAAAGTATTATTTTAGGAACTCTATTTTTCAGAAGTCTATCAGAAATAAATGTTCTTGCAGCATTCTCTAAAATTAAAACATCTCATGCTTATATAAAAGTTGCCTGTCTACACCCCTCCCAGTGCCTTATATCTGTTCATCTATTCAATTTTCACACAATCTTATGAAGTTCCAAAATTATACCTAATATACATATGAATAAATGGAGACTAAGATGAAATAATTTGCCCAATATTTTAGTTTTAAGGGGAATCAGATTTGAATTCTAGGCATTGCTGAGTGTGTACTTTGATCACTATTAACATCCTCTCTCTGCATTTTATTCAAAAGGATTATATATATATATATACATATATATATACACATATATATACATATATATATATATATATATATATACACACACACACTAATATCTTTGGTCTTCACACATTTACATTTTGCCCAACTCTTCTTTGTTTTACTGGCTTTCTTAGACCATGGGAGTGTTATTGGCTTCTATTATTTCACTTTCTATGTCACAGGCCAGACAGAATGACCATTCTGTTTTTCTGTCCTGTTACTCACCCAGCTTCAGTACAGATAGTGAACCTTGAGTAACTGGAAGTAATGCTGATGCCTTGTCATGATTCTGATTATGGGCTTTGATGTTTGAAAATTTTATCATCAAATCTAAATGTATCCTATATCAGAGGCTGTAGGTTTGACAAGGTATGCAAATAATCTACACCTCAATCTCAATTTCTGCATATTGGGAAAAATGGTACCTGTTTCATGGGGCTTTTGTTTGGTTACAAGGAAGTAATCAATATAAAACCCAAAGAGCACTCTTAGCATTCTATAAATATATCCACATTATGAGATATTGTGGAGAGTTTTGTGGTCTCAACCATTTATAATATGTTTACAGTGAATGAATCATCACTAGGGATAAAGCACCTGATAATCTCTTCTCATTTCTTTTGATCTCTTCCTGAATTTACTTCTTTTATTGGCTAGAATGCATGTCATGTGCTCATGGATAAAGGGTTCAATAAGAAATCTAAGTGGTAAATAGCCTCATCTCGAAAAGATGCAGGTGTTGTGACTGAGCAAGAGGGAAATAGTATAATTTCAAGAGTATGATCTGAGTGCTGTAGCAGAGGCTGCTCAGGAAGCACTAGGGTAAAGCCTGGCCCCTTCTGCAGAGTGCACAATCCATGACTGCATTCAGACCCTCTCTCCTCTTAAAACTCAGAGCCAAGGGCAGGCTCAGGGTAAGCCCAGGCAGCATTTGAGGGTCCTCTCCACAATTAATGGGCACATAACAAAAGAACCCTTCTTTACAGTAATATTTCTATTCAATTCAGAATCCAATAAACTATTTCCCTTAATTATATTAGCCATCCCAACTTTTATTACCAGATAGGACATAACTATCCTCCTTTCACTTAATTTACAGGCCTCATTAACATCTTTGCCTTTTCACTGTGATTGCAAATCTCCTAAGAATTGAGAGCTTTCTGAACAGAGGAAGAGTTATTATGAAATACTGTTCATCCTGGCAGTACTGAGCACAGACTGATTTATGATGGTGAATCCCCACTAAGGTGAACAGAATTTAGGGTAAATGAAGGGTTCTAAGGAAGCTCTCTTAATGGCTCTCAGACTCGGGGTCATGGCTTAATATGGCGCCTGTTGCTTATTGAGCAAGAGCATGAAGGAATCTCAGGAGGAAAAAACCTCTAGCAATAACCAATTTGAGAATGTAATTTCTGCCACCTGGAAAGTAATTGTATCCCTTTATTGGAAATGAAAAGCTAGAGCAAGTCTTAAATATTCCAGCTGGTATATGTTTTCCTCCTTCCCCAGGGGATGCCTTTCACCCGTTGTCTGCACAGTCACCAGTTAAGTGGAACAGGACTTGCATCACTAGTTTCTATTCTTTTTCTGACAAAAAGATCACATCTCCACATTTTTCCAGGCATGACGCTGATTTGCTGTAATGATTCTTATCCAGAAGATCAAAAGTATCAGGTTAACAATTGCCCTTAGGTCTAGAAAAAAAGAACTGACTTTCAGAGCTCACGTTGTCATTAGCAATGAATGTTTACAGTATCCCGCAGTGCTGTGCTATTATATTGGGTCTTATATCATTTTCACAGTTCAGTTCCTTTACAAAGTGAACTTGGATGGTGATGATAGGAGACAGAAACATTTTAATGCAAAATAAGAGTTAACTCCTGCTTAAAGGAGAACACTTTCTAAAGGCAGAGTGACATATTATACTGCTTCATATTCACTGGACTTCTGGTAGCTCAGATGGTAAAGCGTCTGCCTACAATGAGGAAGACCCGGGTTCGATCCCTGGGTTGGGGAGATCCTCTGGAGAAGGAAATGGCAAACCACTCCAGTACTCTTGCCTGGAAAATCCCATGGACGGAGGAGCATGGTAGGCTACATTCCATGGGGTCTCAGAGAGTCGGACACGACTGAGTGACTTTACTTACCTACTTACTTATATTCACTGAAAGGAACCTGGTTTGTAGAACAATTAAGAACACACAACAAGACTGCTGAGTGCCTGTGAAAGAAGCCAAATTGCTTCAGAAAAAATGTCTGCTCAAAGACTTAGGGTAAGCAAGCCATAAAGTGTTTCATATGTGTTCCTTGAACTCATTCAGCTCTGCTTTACTAAAGCTCCCAAGGGGCCTCTATGTGATGCATAAATTACTATTGGCCTTTATAAATTAAGAAAATAAGTTGACGGGGTTTAATACTTTAATGAGTATTAGTTGTCAGATGCCCAAAGTTAAGAAAGAAAAAAAAAGATTCTTTCATTTTCTACCCTTTATTTTCAGGCTGAAGAGAAGCAATCATGTCTCATTCTGGGTAAAGAGTTAATGGAGTGTGGGTAATTGAGTGGGAATTTTGCACCCACCAGGACTAGAGGTTTGCTCCTAACACTCCTAGAAGCTTTGTACCTTGTTTCCAAAGCTCTTTACAAATCATCATAAAAGACAAATGATCTCAGAAGCACTTAAGGCCTTTCCTACACCCACTTTTCCAATAAATCTCAAACACATCTTTCATTTTGATCACAGAAATGCAAATTTTCTGACAGGCAAACTGCAGCATGACTAAGTCCAAATGGAATACAGTACATTTACTCAAGTGGAAAGGATAAAGCCATGAAACATAATGCAGTGAAACATAATGGAATTCACTCAACTTTAAATTCCAAAACTCTGTGTGCTTTCCATTATCAGCTTATTGCTTAGCGTTGGATTTGCACATATTATCTTGAAATGATTAAACCAGTTAGAAAGAAAAATAATGTTTATACACTGAAGGTAATTTAATGCATTTGTTTATCCTTACATGCATTTTTCTTCTTTTTCTATGGCATTTGATAGGAGTAAAGTGATTCCAAACTAATCAGGGATATAGGTTCTAATTTTTATTAGGCTGGATGGAAATGTGGGGTCTAGTGTCTTCCCAGTGTGCAGGATGATGGTTGCTAGGCAGCCATCTTTTTGCAGAAAAAAGAAAGAATTTCTTTATCTACAGACAAATTCAACTATACCTTGTCTTCTGTTTCCATCTGAATTTCTATGGTGGGACAGGGCTGCTGAGCAGCAGGGTTTCATGTGTGATTAATAACCTCCCTATTTGTGAGCATCACATTGCTGTGCAAGAGTAAAAGTGTGAACACAATTGGGCATCACTAGAGCAGATTGTTTTTAGCCAGAGAATCCAGACTGGTAACATCTGGGAGCCTAAAAACTGCTTTATGGATATTTTCATTGAATTTTTTCCATCAAAGTATTACATGCAGAGTAGCTTAAAAAGTTAAATTAGTAAAAATAATGGATTATTGGCCTTCCCTGGTGGCTCAGACAGTAAAGAATCTGCCTGCAATGCAGGAGGCCTGAGTTTGATCCTGGGGTCAGGAAGATCACCTGGACAAAGGAATGGCAATCCACTCCAGTATTCTTGCCTGGAGAATCCCATGCCAGCTACAGTCCCTGGGGTCACAAATATTTGGTCACGACTGAGTGAATTAACAACACTTTCATAGCTAAAGGGTTCTCTACTGCATCATTCCTCCCCTTATATTTTCCTCTCCAAAAGCAGTCTATCAACTAAGCTCTAGATGTTTAGTCCTAATAAATATATATGTTATCAATAAATTACTGTCTTGTGATTTACTGATTTTAAGTGTTGTCTACTAATGCCCTGTTAGAGTAAATGAGGGAAGCTGTTGCCATTGCCAACTCCGTTATCTGTCCTGCTCATTCTCCTATTATAACGCCATTAAATTTGGGAGTTAAAGCAGTATTCAGTGTTTATATTATTAAAAATTGTCATTTTGTCATAAATGGATCACATTTATTTTGTTTTCAGTTTGTCCTGAAGTTAAATATTTTCTAGTTTGTTTTATTTGTTTCAGCTTCTTTGTACATATTACACCTTCTAACATCTTCAATTATCCTCTCAGTACAATTTTCCCAAAATAAAATTCAGGAAACCATGAATTCCTAATTATCCTTGGAGGTCTTCCTCCTGGAGACTTCTTCTCTTGAGTCTCTAAATTTGCTCTTAGCTTTCCACTTTTGAGTTCCCTTTACTGCTGTCATCATAAGTCACATAACTTATTTTCTGTATGTGAAGTTTTTCCTTTCTCAGTTTATGCGGAGCATATCCTGTAGTAATTTCATCAAGTAGAGTGACCATTTAAGGACAGAGCCGTGGTGATGATGGCTCTCATTCTTCCTCCTGAACTAATTTCTCCAGGATGGACTGAATGTCCCCTATGGCTGGTGCAGGGTTACCTTTCAGGTTCCTTTCTCATTGTCCTCCCAACATTCCCTTTACTTATCTCGTGGGTTGAGTATCCCTTTTTTGGTATAGCAAGTCTTCCCCTTTCATGATATATTCTCTCCTTTGGGGTAAAACATCTCAAATAGTTTTCTAGAAAAGGAAAGAAGGGAGGGAAATGTTTACAGATCTTACATCTTGAGGATTCCCTTATTCTATGCTCATGCGTGGCTGAGTTTGACTAGATATCTAAGTTGTAAATCATTTTCTGTGAATATATGACAGCACTGTCCCAGTGACTTGGCTTCCAGGGTTGCTGTTAGAAATCTGATACATTCTGTTCCCCAAGTATTACACTTTTTCTTTCTTTCTCTCCAGAACTTTTAACATCTTTTAAAGGTAGATGTCCTGAAATACTACTATACAGTGTCAATATGCATCTATTTACTTAAATTTTGCTAGTTACTTCTGATAAGAAAACTCAGGATTTAGAAGGTTAATGTGGAAGTATAGGCATCTTTTAAAATCTCTAGGTAAATCTGAAGAGGAGCAAAGCTCAGAAATATTTGATCTTAGACAAGCAATAGAACATATCAGATATTGCTTGAACTCCTCAATATTGTCTGTAATCTCTATGCAATCTTATCTTTACCTTGATTTCTTATCAGACATACAGAATCATCATATTCTTCCCCATTTTTCCTTCTCTCACATATGGTTTTTCCTATAGCTTTCAGCATTTCACTGCACTTTATTTTGTTAAGAATCAATGTTATTGTTCATTAAGCAACTACAGTAATACAAGTTCTCTAGACATGCTAGCCCATTAGGTGATAGTTGCTAATTATAATATTTTGCAACTGTGGAAAAAGAGGCTCAAATAAATAAACTAGCATGTAGAATCACTCAGCAAATAAGAGCCATAGCTAAGTTTACATACAGTCCTGTCTGATTTCAAGGCCTGTCCTTTACTTACTCTTTCTTTACTTCCTTTCTCAAAAGCTACAAATTAATTACAGATGTGTTCAAATTGCATAATGAAAAGTTATGAATTGTTAATCAAGTTTATGAATGATAAACATTTGAAAGTATTAGTATACAAGGCCAATAATAAAATCTAGATTTAAAATTATGTTACAAGAGTTTGCACAGATCAACAGGATTAGGTCAATGTGGATAACTAGATCTTTTAGCATTCACTTGCCTAAGCTTCAGTCTCCTAAAAGCTGGAGTGGTTTGTTATAATCTTGGCAAAATATCTATTTAAAAAGTTGAAAGTTTTAAAAATATTATTTAAACACAATTGTTTCTTGATGTAAAATCTCAATTCTAGGTGATTTAACTCCAGAGTATTTGTGAGGGTTTTAATTTTCAAATGATGATCTTTCACATACCAAAGGCAATGCTTATTTCGTGGGTAAGTTGGATTAGTAATAATTTACATTCTGCAGGCAGAGGTGAAGAAGGCTCTTCTGCTAAAAGAAATAACATGTTATTGCTCTTAACTTTTGCAAGAGAAAAGTGCTTGTTATAGAAATAAATCATTTCATTACTGAAAGAATAATGCTTGAAAATGTGCCTGTGGACAATAAATCACTGATTAGAAACTGAAAAATAAATCTCTGTATGCAGTGCTATGTGACCACTCTTCAAACCAAAGTCTCACATGGAAAAAGAGACATGTTGAGCCTCTGAAGCACTCATTCTAAAAATATGTACATATAAAGCCTCTCTTCAGTCTCTTCTAAAATGAAATCAAGATCAAGAAATTATATTGTGATGTTGAGCTATGTAAAATGAAACCAGAAACATTTATGTTGACATGAATTATATCAGCAGAGATCATAAATGGTTTAGAGCGAAATTTAAGGTAATGTACAAGTACAGAAAAGATGATTCCTTTTTCAGAACCCTAGACTTTACAACTAAAGGAATTAAAATATCTAGCTGACGTTAGATATATGTTTTATCAATAAGGTGCCTATCAAATTCTTAAGTTCCATTTTATATATACTCATGAATGAACAAGGCAATTTGATGATGCTTTAATTTGTATGTCGTTATAAAAATTCAAAAAGAAATACAAAATCCTTTTTGTGAAGGGATTCTTAACCTAATCACCCATCTTTGTCTCTAGTACAGTATGAAATGAATTTTCTTTGGATATCATGATGCCATTCTGGGCACTTGTGAGATAAACTTCTATTTTTAGTTCTCTGTTTTTATAGGACTTTTCATGCTGGTATTATTTCACTTAAATATTTTTATTTCTCTCCATCTCCCTCTTTCTATCTCTCACACTACCAATCAGAATTTACCTACAGTAACTCGTTAGATAGACAGAGTGCCTGAATAACTATGGATGGAGATTCATGACATTGTACAGGAGGCAGGGGTCAAGACCATCCACAGGAAAAAGGAATGCAAAAAGGCAAAATGGTTGTCTGAGGAGGGCTTACAAATAGCTGAGGAAAGAAGAGAAGCTAATGGCAAAGGAGAAAAGGAAAGATATACCCATCTGAATGCAGAGTTCATAAGAATAGCAAGGACAGATAAAAAAGGCTTCCTCAGTGATCAATGCAAAGAAATAGAAGAAAACAATAGAAAGGGAAAGACTAGAGATCTATTCAAAAAAATTAGAGATACCGAGGGAACATTTCATGCAAAGATGGGCACAAAAAAAAGACAGAAACAATATGGATCTAACAGAAGCAGAAGATATTAAGAAGAGGTGGCAAGAGTACACAGAAGAGCTATATATAAAAAAAGATCTTCATTACCCACATAACCACAATGGTGTGATCACTCACCTAGAACCAGACATCCTGGAACACAAAGTCAAGTTGGCCTTAGAAAGCATCACTACGAAGCTAAAGGAGGTGATGGAATTCCAGCTGAGATATTTCAAATCCTAAAAGATGATGCTGTGAAAGTGCTGCACTCAGTATGCCAGCAAATGTGGAAAACCCAGCATGGCCACAGAACTGGAAAAGGTCAGTTTTCATTCCAATCCCAAAGGAAGGCAATGCCAAAGAATGTTCAAACTACTGCACAATTGCACTCATCTCACAGGCTAGCAAAGTAATGCTCACAATTCTCCAAGACAGGCTTCAACAGATCATGAACCATGAACTTCCAGACATTCAAGCTGGATTTAGTAAAGGCAGAGGACCAGAGGTCAAATTACCAACATCTGTTGGATCATCAGAAAAGTGTGAGAGTTCCAGAAAAAAAATCTACTTCTGCTTTATTGACTACGCCAAAGCCTTTGACTGTGTGGATCACAACAAACTGTGTGAAATTCTTCAAGAGATGGGAATATCAGATCACCTGACCTGCCTCCTGAGACATCTTTATGCAGGTCAAGAAGCAACAGTTACAACTGAACATGAAAAAAGAAACCGGTTTCAAATCAGGAAAGGAGTATATCAAGGCTCTATATGGTCACCCGGCTTATTTAACTTATATGTAGAGTACATCATATGAAATTTCAGGCTGGATGAAGCACAAGCTGGGATCAGGTTTACCAAGAGAAATATCAATAACCTCAGATATGCAGATGACACCGCCCTTATGGAAGAAAGTGAAGAACTAAACAGCCTCTTGATGAGAGTAACAGAGGACAGTGAAAACGTTGGCTTCAAAGTCAACATTCAGAAAATGAAGATCATGGCATCTGGTCCCATCTCTTCATTGCAAATAGATGGGGGAAACAGTGGAAGAAGCAGCAGACTTCATTTTTGGGGGCTCCAAAAATCACTGAAGATGGTGACTGTAGCCATGAAATTAAAAGACACTTGCTCCTTGCAAGAAAAGCTGTGACCAACCTGCTGCTGCTGCTGCTAAGTCGCTTCAATCATGTCCGACTCTGTGTGACCCCATAGATGGCACCCCATAGAGGGCTCCCCGTCCCTGGGATTCTCCAGGCAAGAACACTAGACAGCATATTAAAAAGCACAGATGTTACTTTGCAACAAAGGTCCATGTAGTCAAAGCTATGGTTTTTCCAGAAGTCATGTATGCACTTGAGAGTTGGATTGTAGAGAAAGCTGAGGGCTGAAGACTTGATACTTTTGAACTGTGTTGTTGGAGAAGATTCTTGAGAGTCCCTTGGACTGCAAGGAGATCCAACCAGTCCATCCTAAAAGAAATTAGTCCTGAATATTTACTGGAAGGACTGATGCTGAAGCTGAAGCTCCAATACTTTGGCCACCTAATGTGAAGAACTGACTCTTCGGAGACCTTAATATGGCAAACATTAAAGGCAGGAGGAGAAGGGGATGATAGAGGATGAGATGTTTGATGGCATCCAGCCTCGATGGTCATGAGTTTGAGCAAACTCTGGGAATTGGCGATGGACAGGGAACCCTGGCTTGCTGCAGCTTGTGGGGTTGCAAAGTGTCAGACAAGACTGATTGACTGAATTGAAGTTGAGTCATGTGTATTTCTGGTCTTTACATAAATATCAGTGAATACATAGAAAAGTCACAAATTCTCACCATTTCTTCTCTCTAATGAAGAATTTGTCTACATCACTGGTTCTCAATCATTGGGAGACTTGAAATTTATAAAAAAAAAAATCAATATCTATCAATTATTCTCCTTCTATTCTGCTTCATTTGGGTCTTGCCCAGAATCCAGAGACAGACATTCTTTGCAATCATTAAACTATTAAATCCATTTATTTTTTTCCCCATCTTAAAGTGTATATAAATTCCCTTGATGCAGATTCTATACATTCAGTCTGGGGAATGATCTGAGATTTTCACATTTCTAACAAGTTCTCAGAAATTTTTAACACTGCAAAGCCAAAAGAGTCATTTTATTAAGGAGCTACATCATTTTTGAGAATAATTGCAGGGA
>SJYQ01104730.1:726928-783977 GCA_006410935.1 Redunca redunca
GCCTTTTAGTTGGGGCATTCAACCCATTTATGTTTAAGGTAATTATTGATAAGTATGATCCTGTTACCATTTACTTTATTGTTTTGGGTTCGGGTTTATACATCCTTTTTGTTTCCTGTCTAGAGAATATCTTTTACATTTGTTGGAGAGCTGGTTTGGTAGTGCTGAATTCTCTCAACTTTTGCTTGTCTGTAAAGCTTTTGATTTCTCCTTCGTATTTGAATGAAATCCTTGCTGGGTACAGTAATCTGGGCTGTAGATTATTTTCTTTCATCACTTTAAGTATGTCTTGCCATTCCCTCCTGGCCTGAAGAGTTTCTATTGAAAGGTCAGCTGTTATCCTTATGGGAATCCCCTTGTGAGTTATTTGTTGTTTTTCCCTTGCTGCTTTTAGTATTTGTTCTTTGTGTTTGATCTTTGTTAATTTGATTAGTATGTGTCTTGGGGTGTTTCGCCTTGGGTTTATCCTATTTGGAACCCTCTGGGTTTCTTGGACTTGGGTGATTATTTCCTTCCCCATTTTAGGGAAGTTTTCAACTATTATCTCTTCAAGGATTTTCTCATGGTCTTTCTTTTTGTCCTCTTCTTCTGGGACCCCTATAATCGAATGTTGGAGCGTTTCATATTGTCCTGGAGGTCTCTGTGATTGTCCTCATTTCTTTTAATTCGTTTTTCTTTTTTTCTTTCTGATTCATTTATTTCGACCATTCTATCTTCTATTTCACTGATCCTATCTTCTGCCTCTGTTATTCTACTATTTGTTGCTTCCAGAGTGTTTCTGATCTCATTTATTGCATTATTCATTATATATTGACTCTTTTTTATTTCTTCTAGGTCCTTATTAAACCTTTCTTGCATCTTCTCAATCCTTGTCTCCAGGCTACTTATCTGTGCTTCCATTTTGATTTCCAGATTTTGGATCATTTTCACTATCAATATTCGGAATTCTTTCTCAGGTAGATTCCCTATCTCTTCCTCTTTTGTTTGGTTTGATGGGCTCTTCTCCTGCTCCTTTACCTGCTGAGTATTCCTCTGTCTCTTCATCTTGGTTATATTGCTGCGTTTGGGGTGGCCTTTCTATATTCTGGGAATTTGTGGAGTTCTCTTTATTATGGAGCTTCCTCACTGTGGCTAGGGTTGTATCAGTGGCTTCTCACGATTTCCTGGTTAGGGAGGCTTGTGTTGGGGTTCTGGTGGGTGGAGCTGGGTTTCTTCTCTCTGGAGTGCACTGGAGAGATGAGTAATGGGTTATGAGATGTCAATGGCTTTGGAATAATTTTGAGCTGCCTGTTTATAGAAGCTCAGGGGTGTGTTCCTGTGTTGCTGGAGAATTTGCGTGGTATGTCTTGCTCTGGAGCTTGTTTGCCCTTGGGCGGGGCTTTGTTTTAGAGTAGGTATGGAGGCATTTGATGAGCTCCTATTGGTTAATGTTCCCTGGATTCAGGAGTTCTCTGATGTTCTCAGGCTTTGGACTTAAGCCTCCTGCTTCTGGTTTTCAGTTTTATTTTTACAGTAGCCTCTAGACTTCTCTGTCTATACAGCACTGATGAAAAAACATCTAGGTTAAAGATGAAAAGACTCTCCACATTGAGGGACACCCTGAGAGGTTCACTGAGTTACATAGAGAAGAGAAGAGGGAGGAGGTTGTTAGAGGAGACTGGAATGAGATGAGGTGGGATCGAAAGAGGAGAGAGAAAGCTAGCCAGTATCACTTCCTTATGTGTGCTCCACCATCTGGCCTGCTCATAGATGTTCACAGAGTTATACAGGGAAGAGGTGAGGGTGGAAGTAGACAGGGGTGGCCAGGAGGATCAAAAAGGGAAATGAAAAGGAGAGACAGACCCAGCCCGGGGTCAGTTCCCTAAGTGTTCTCCACCATCTGGACCACACAGAGATTCACAGAGTGGGTAGAGAAGAGAAGGGGGAGGGAGGAGACAGAGGCCACCTGGTGGAGAAAAGGAGAGTCCAAAGGAGGAGAGAGTGGTCAAGCCAGTAATCTCGCTCTCAAGTAAAACTGGATAGTGAGGTTTGGGTTTTTAAATGTACAAAATTGACAACAAAAACAAAAAGCAAGAACTAAAAATCTAGAGTAGAGGTTGGATTTTCAAAAATATATTAATGAAATGATGAAGGAAAAAATGTTCAAAAAAAAAAAGAAAAAAAACAAACAAAAAGAAACAAAGCCACAAGAATTATTAAAAAAAACCCGTCAGCAACCTCACAAGACTATATATGGTGTTTGCTTTAAAAAACAGGTTTTTGTTTTTGTTTTTGAAGAGAAATAGTTTCAGAAATAAAAATTAAAAGGGAAATAGAGGGCATATCAATTTTAAAAATTTAGAAAAAAAAGAGAAAAAATGGGGAGAAAAAAGAAGGAAAGAAAAAATGGGGGGTAATGGTTGGAAAAATAGTAAAATTACATGTGGCCCTTTCTCTGGAGTTGTGGGCCCTGTGGGGTCACTTTCAAGGCAGTTCCCTCTGTTTAACTTCTGTTTGCTGGTCTCTGTCATTTCAGATTTCCATCCTGGCATGGGGCGGGGGGTGGGGGGGTCGGGGGTGGACCCTTTTTTTTTTTTTGGCTATCTGTTCAACCGTGCTGTGGGGAGGGAGGGATGCTGCACACAGATAACACTGTCATGTGTACGTGGTGCCTCAGCCCTGTTGGGTCTCCCCTGGTCACGCGCACAAGCTGTGCCACTCAGGCTCTATGCTGCTCCGCCGGGAACCGTCTGAGGCCGGCCCTAAGCTGCGTTCCCCTCCCCAGTCTAAGCCACTCAGGTTCAGAGCTCAGCTATCTCCCAGTAGCGCAGATTTTAGTGGGATTGCATTTTGTGCCCTTCCCAAGTCCGAATGTCCCAGGTGTTTGGCGAATGCAGTCTCCGCAACCCGTCACGTTTCTCACTCCTGCTGCTCAGTCTTCTGGGTGTACAACTGACCAGTACCCCCAGAAGTTTTAGCAAAGAAGCCTGCTTGCCGTTTGGCAGGGAAAGTCTCTCCAGGGCTGCAATTGTCCCTTTCCAGCCCTTACAGCTCTGGCTGCCTGTCCCTGGCGGGGGATGGTCTGCAGCCAGCTACTTCCGTTCTGTCCTTTGTTCTGTATGTGGTCCTGGCAGTGTCATATGTTCGAGCTTTTCATGTGGTTAGCAATCCCCCAGTCTGGTTTACTAGCCCAAGTTAGTTCATTCTGGTTACTTGCCGGGCGTTCCTGCCCGATTCTTACAAAGCCGTGCAGCCTGCGCCTCCCATGCGTCCCTTCCCTGCCCCCACTTGCTAGTGGCAGATGCAGGTTTCTGTGCTGCTTTTCCACTGGGGAAGTTACTGTTGGGCTTGTAATCTGTCAGTTTTAATTATTCATTTATGTATCCTTCCTGTTATGATGCCCTCTGTGCTTCCAGGGCTCGCCGCAGACTCGGCAGGGAGAGTGTTTCCTGGTGTTTGGAAACCTCTCTTCTTAAAGTTCCTTTCCTGGGTCAGGCTTCCCTACCTGGCACAGAGCTCCCTCCCCACCTCCTTTGTCTCTTTTTTCATCTTTTATATTTTTTCCCTACCTGTTTTTGAAGGCAATGATCTGCTTTTCTGGGTGCTTGATGTCCTCTGCCAGCATTCAGAAGTTGTTTTGTGGAGTTTGCTCGGCGTTGAAATGTTTTTCTGAGGAATTTGTGAGGGAGAAAGTGATCTCCCCGTCCTATTCCTCCGCCATCTTCTCAGATTCCTTTCTCCTTATGATATTTAATGTTACACTGTTTCTGATAACTAATTTCGCACCAGATGAGGAACAGCATTGAGCTTCTGCTCCTAGAGTTCACTATTCTTACTATGTTTCCACTATCCTGAAGAAGCTGCCTTGAGATAAATTATATTAGCAGTTTGAAGATTTATTTATAATCTCAGCCAGTGGAAATACTTTGCAGAAATGGGGAGAGATACTCCAGGAGACATTATGTGCTTTAAATCATCATCCAAAATGTGTTTCTTCTCCAATATCCAGGAATGATGGGTCCAGGATTCACTGGGTGGAAATGGGAGGGGCATCACTCACCATTACCCCTGGTCCCCTGCCAGCACAAGCACTGCTTCCTCTCCTCATTAACGTAAACTTTGATAACCTAGGTGTCCCATTACAAAGGAATAAAAGACACTATATTGTCTCAGTTGAACCAGAAATGAAGACTTCTCTCAGGCCACTTTGGTTTCCTCATGCTTATGAATCAACAAGTGAAAAAGTTGGGTACTGCTCGCTTGGGTACTGATCCTGGCTACCAGGGGAAATTGGATGGCTATTCCACAATAGAGTTAAGGAAGTGGATGTCTGGAAAACAAGATCCTGAGAGTGATTAGTGTTATCATGCCCTGTGGTTAAGATCAATAGAAAGGTACAGCAATCCCATCCAGAAAGGACTACTAGTGGTCAAGACCATTCATGAATGTAGGGCTGTGTTATACTACCAGGCAAAGAAGTATGACCAATGAGGTGCTTGTTGAAGCAAAGGGCAGTTATGAAGGAAGTTAGTTATAAATACCAGGTACAAACACATGACCCATTTCAGAAATGAAGACAGTAATTGCCACTAAGATTTCCTCCTTATTTTGTTATGAATATGCATAAGACCTAAACGTCCGTTTTTTGTTGTTTTTTTTTTCTTTGTTTGTTTGTTTCTTCTTTATCCCCTTACAGAGTAACATAAGATATACTGACTTCATGTGATAGTATTTAAGAATCTTATGGTTTTCATCATAATATTGTAGTTTTGATTTATCAAGGAGAAGAGTAAATATCATCCAAAAACTTTTCATCTTCTTCTGGGAAAAGTGTTACATTTTCAGCTGTACACAGGGGGTTCCCAAGTAGTGCTTACAAAGAGCTGAGAAAATAAGAGAAGCTAAAGGCAAAGAAGAGAAAGAAAGATACACCCATCTGAGGTGTAAGATTAGGAAAGAGAGATAATAAAGCCTTCCTCAGTGATTAATGCAAATAAATAGAGAGGAAAAAATATAATGGGAAAGACTGGAGATCTCTTCAAGAAAATTAGAGACACCAAGGGAATATTTCATGCAAAGATGGGCCAAATAAAGGAGAGAAATGGTATGGACCTAACAGAAGCAGAAGATATTAAGAAGAGGTGGAAAGCATACACAGAAGAGCTATACAAAAAATATCTTCATGACCCAAATGACCATGATGGTGTGATCACTCACCTAGAGCCAGGTGTCCTGGAATGTGAAGTCAAGTGGGCCTTAGAAAGCATCACTATGAACAAAGCCAGTGGAAGTGATGGAATTTCAGCTGAGATATTTCAAATACTAAAAGATGATACTGTGAAAGTGCTCCACTCAATATGCCAGCAAATTTGGAAAACTCAGCATGGCCACAGGACTGGAAAAGATCAGTTTTCATTCCAATCCCAAAGAAAGGCAATTGCAAAGAATGTTCAAACTACTGCACAACTGCACTCATCTCACAGGCTAGCAAAGTAATGCTCAAAATCCTCCAACCCAGGCTTCAACAGTACATGAGTTGTGAACTTCAATGTGTTCAAACTGGATTTAGAAAATGAAGAAGAACCAGAGGTCATATTGCCAGCATCCGTTGGATCATAGAAGAAGCAAGAGTACCAGAAAAATATTTGCTTCTGCTTTATTGACTATTCCAAAGCCTTTGACTGTGTGGATCACAATAAACTGTGGAAAATTCTTCAAGAGATGGGAATACCAGACTAACTGGCCTGCCTCCTGAGACATTTGTATGCAGGTCAAGAAGCAACAGTTACAATTGGACATGGAACAATGGACTGCTTCCAAATCAGGAAAGGAGTACATCAATGCTGTATATTGTAACCCTGCTTATTTAATTTATATGCAGAGTACATCATTGGAAGTGTCAGGCTGGATGAAGTACAAGGTCAAATCAAGATTGCTGGGAGAAATATCAATAACTTCAGATATGCAAACGACACTACCCTTATGATAGAAAGTGAAGAACTAAAGAGCCTCTTGATGAAAGTGAAAGAGGAGAATGAAAAACTGCTTAAAACTCAACATTCAGAAAACCAAGAGCACAGTATCTGGCCCCATCAAATCATGGCCAGTAGATGGGGAAACAATGGAAACAGTGACAGACTTTGTCTTCTTGAGCTCCAAAATCACTGCACATGGTGACTACAGCCTCAAAATTAAAAGATCTTTCCTTCTTGGAAGAAGAAGCTATGACCAAGCTAGAGAGCATATTAAAAAGCAGAGACATTACTTTGTCAACAAATGTCTGTCTAGTCAAGGCGATGGTTTTTCCAGTACTCATGTATGGATGTGTGAGATGGATCATAAAGAAAGCTGAGCACTGATGAACTGATGCTTTTGAAAATGTGGTGTTGGAGAAAACCCTTGAAGGTTTTTGGACTGCAAGGAGATCATACCAGTCAATCCTGAATGAAATCAATCCTGAATATTCATTGGAAGGACTGATGCTGAGGCTGAATATCCAGTATTTTGGCCACCTGATGCAAAGAACTGACTCACTGGAAAAGATTCTGATGCTGAGAAAGATTTAAGGCAGGAGGAAAAAGTGTCGACAGAGAATGAGATGGTTGGACGGTATCAGAGACTCAATGGTCATGAGTTTGGGCAAGTTATAGGAGTTGGTGATGGACGGGGAAATGGTGTGTTGCAGTTCATGGGGTCACAAAGTGTTGGACATGACTGAGTGACTGAACTGAACTGAATGCCAATGCAGGAGACATAAAAGAGGAAAGTTTGGTCCCTATGTTTGTAAGATACCCTGGAGAAGGGAATGACAATTCATTCCAGTATTCTTGTCTTGAGAATTCCATGGACAGAGAAGTCATGCGGACTACAGTCCAAGGAGTTGCAAAGAATCAGACGTGACTGAATGACTAACACTTTCAGCTTACACAGTACAGTTGTATCATGTTAACTGAAAGTATGTTTTTTTTTTTTTTTTATTGTCTTTATTTTGAGATTAAGTATGGTCTTGTGTTGTTGGAAGAGGGTGTTTCCTATGACAAGTGCGTTTTCTTGGCAAAACTCTATTAGTCTTTAACCTGCTTCATTCCGCATTCCAAGGCCAAAGTTGCCTGTTAATCCAGGTGTTTCTTGACTTCCTACTTTTGCATTCCAGTCCCCTATAATGAAAAGGGCATCTTTTTGGGTGTTAGATCTAAGAGGTCTTGTAGGTCTTCATAAAACCATTCAACTTCAGCTTCTTCAGCATTACTGTTTGGGGCATAACTTGAATAACTACGATATTCAATGGTTTGCCTTGGAAATGAACAGAGGTCATACTGTCGTTTTTGAGATTGCATCCAAGTACTGCATTTTGGACTCTTTTGTTGACGATGATGGCTACTCCATTTCTTCTGCATTACTGCATTACTCCAAAATGCAGTACTTGGATGCAATCTCAAAAACGACAGAATGATCTCTGTTCGTCTCCAAGGCAAACCATTCAATATCACAGTTATTAAAGTCTATGCCCCAACAAGTAACGCTGAAGAAGGTGAAATTGAGTGGTTTTATGAAAACCTACAAGACCTTTTAGAACAAACACCAAAAAAGATGTCCTTTTCATTATAGGGGACTGGAATGCAAAAGTAGGAAGAAATACCTGGAGTAACAGGCATATTTGGCCTTGGAATGTGGAATGAAGCATGTTAAAGACTAATAGAGTTTTGCCAAGAAAATGCACTGGTCATAGCAAACACCCTCTTCCAACAACACAAGAGAAGACTCTACACATGGACATCACCAGATGGTCAACACCAAAATCAGATTGATTATATTCTATGCAGTCAAAGATGGAGAAGCTCTATACAGTCAACAAAAACATGACTGGGAGCTGACTGTGGCTCAGATCATGAACTCCTTATTGCCAAATTAAGACTGAAATTGAAGAAAGTAGGGAAAACCACTAGACGATTCTGGTATGACCTAAATCAAATCCTATATGATTATACAGTGGAAGTGAGAAATAGATTTAAGGGCCTAGATCTGATAGATAGAGTGCCTGATGAACTATGGAATGAGGTTCGTGACATTGTACAGGAGACAGGGATCAAGACCATCCCCATGGAAAAGAAATGCTAAAAAGCAAAATGGCTGTCTGAGGAGGCCTTACAAATAGCTGTGAAAAGAAGAGAGGCAAAAAACAAAGGAGAAAAGGAAAGATATAAGCATCTGAATGCAGAGTTCCAAAGAATAGCAAGAAGAGATAAGAAAGCCTTCTTCAGCGATCAATGCAAAGAAGTAGAGGAAAACAACAGAATGGGAAAGACTAGAGATCTCCTCAAGAAAATTAGAGATACCAAGGGAACATTTCATGCAAAGGTGAGCTCGATAAAGGACAGAAATGGTATGAACCTAACAGAAGCAGAAGATATTAACAAGAGATGGCAAGAATACACGGAAGAACTGTACAAAAAAAGATCTTCATAACCCAGATATTCATGATGAAGTGATCACTAATCTAGAGCCAGACATCTTGTAAAGTGAAGTCAAGTGTGCCTTAGAAAACATCACTACAAACAAAGCTAGAGGAGGTGATGAAATTCCAGTTAAACTCTTTCAAACCCGAAAGATGATGCTGTGAAAGGGCTGCACTCAATATACCAGCAAATTTGGAAAACTCAGAAGTGGACACAGGACTGGAAAAGGTCAGTTTTCATTCCAATCCCAAAGAAAGGCAATGCAAAAGAATGCTCAAACTACCACACAATTGCACTCATTTCACACGCTAGTAAAGTACTGCTCAAAATTCTCCAACCCAGGCTTCAGCAATAGGTGAACCGTGAACTTCCTGATGTTGAAGCTGGTTTTAGAAAAGGCAGAGGAACCAGAGATCAAATTGCCAACATCTGCTGGATCATGGAAAAGGCAAGAGAGTTCCAGAAAAACATATATTTTTGCTTTATTGACTATGCCAAAGCCTTTGACTGTGTGGATCACAATAAACTGTGGAAAATTCTGAAAGTGATGGGAATACCAGACCACCTAACCTGCCTCTTGAGAAATCTGTATGCAGGTCAGGAAGCAACAATTAGAACTGGACATGGAACAACAGACTGGTTCCAAATAGGAAAAGGTGTACGTCAAGGCTGTATATTGTCACCCTGCTTATTTAACTTCTATGTAGAGTACATCATGAGAAACGCTGGACTGGAAGAAACACAAGCTGGAATCAAGATTGCGAGGAGAAATATCAATAATCTCAGATATGCAGATGACACCACCCTTATGGCAGAAAGTGAAGATAAACTAAAAAGCCTCTTGATGAAAGTGAAAGAGGGGAGTGAAAAAGTTGGCTTAAAGCTCAACACCCAGAAAAAGAAGATCATGGCATCTGGTCTCATCACTTCATGGGAAATAGATGGGAAAACAGTGAAAACAGTATCAGACTTTATTTGGGGGGGCCCCAAAATCACTGCAGATAGTGACTGCAGCCATGAATTTAAAAGACGCTTACTCCTTGGAAGAAAGGTTATGACCAACCGAGATAGCATATTGAATAGTAGAGACATTACTTTGCCAGCATTATCAGTCAAGGCTATGGCTTTTCCAGTGGTAATGTATGGATGTGAGAGTTGGAATGTGAAGAAAGCTGAGTGCCGAAGAATTGATGCTTTTGCACTGTGGTGTTGGAGAAGACTCTTGAAAGTCACTTGGACTGCAAGGAGATCCAACCAGTCCATTCTGAAGGAAATCAGCCCTGGGGTTTCTTTGGAAGGAATGATGCTAAAGCTGAAACTCCAGTACTTTGGCCACCTCACGTGAAGAGTTGACTCAATGGAAAACACCCTGATGCTGGGAGGAATTGGGGTCAGGAGGAGAAGGGGACAACAGAGGATGAAATGGCCGAATGGCATCACTGACTCGATGGACGTGAGTCTGAGTGAACTCTGGGAGTTGGTGATGGACAGGGAGACCTGGCGTGCTGTGATTCATGGGGTCGCAAAGAATCGGACATGACTGAGAGACTGAACTGAACTAAATAGAAAGAAAACTTTTGATTTGGGATTCAGAAAACAGAAATTTAATTTCTCTGGTCCAAGGTGTTTTCAATTAATCATAATATGAGTACTTTTCTCGTGTGAATTTTCCCCTTCCTGTTCTATTCAGTGTACTTGCTAAAAGTAAATGTCTGAGTTTTCTGTTTGATTTTTGTTCTTTGATTTATTTCCTGTCAAGGAGATTTGTGGCATATAAATCATTAATGTGTGGTTTTTAATATCATCGTGGTCAGTAATGAGGGAGTTTAAGGTAACATAAATCCATTTTGTAGGTAATTCTGAGAGGCTTTCAGAGTGTAGAATTCAGTGCAAGTTCCATAGTTAACCTTTAGACAAGAGTCTAGCTTGATCCTGTCCATCTCAAATGAACAGAGTTCTTTTTGCAGTCAAATTTTAGTGGAATATAATGGGAGCATCATTTACTACTGTAATTCTTCTCATTTCTCTTTTATAAGACTTGCAATTTTCCTAGCTATGGAAGGAGGAAAAATTACCATCTGCCCACCACGGATATTCAAGTACAAAACTAATTTCTACAGTAAAAACTTGGATATAATTTTCTTCAAAAGTAGTAGGAAGTAAACTTCAACTCAATATCACAATAATCCAAGTTTACGTTGTGTCCAGTAATGCTGAAGAAGCTGAACTTGAATGTTTCTATGAAGACCTACAAGACCTTCTAGAACTAACACCCAAAAGAGATGTCCTTTTCATTATAGGGGACTGGAAATGGAAAAGTAGGAAGTAAAGAGACACCTGGAGTAACAAGAAAATTTGGCCATGGAATATGACATGAAGAAAGTAAAAGGCTGAGAGAGTTTTTCTAAGAGAACACACTGGTCATAGCAAACACCCATTTCCAACAACACAAGAGAAGGCTCTACACATGCACATATCCAGACGGTCAATACTGAAATCAGATTGATTACATTCTGTGCATCCAAAGATGGAGAAGCTCTATACACTCAGCAAAAACAAGGCCAGGATCTGACTGGGGCTCAGATCATGAAGTCCTTGTTGTCAAGTTCAGACTTAAAATGAAGAAAGTATGGAAAACCACTAGACCATTCAGGTATGAACTAAATCAAAACCCTTATGACTATTCGGTGAAAGTGACAAGTAGATTCAAGGGATTAGATCTAATAGATTGCCTGAAGAACTATGGACAGAGTTTCGTGACATTATACAGGAGGCAGTCTTCAAGACCACCCACAAGAAAAAGAAATGCAAAAAGACAAGATGATTGTCTGAGGAGAGCTTTCTAATACCTGAGGAAAGAAGAGAAGCCAAAGGCAAAGGAGAAAAATAAAGATATACCCATTTGAATGCAGTTTCAAAGAATAGCAAGGAGAGATAAGAAAGCCCTCCTCAGTAACCAATGAAAAGAAATAGAGAAAAAAAAAAAAAGAAGAAGAAGAAGAAGAAGAAGAATGGGAAAGACTGGCCATCTCTTCAAGAAAATTAGAGATACCAAGGCAACATTTTATGCAAAGATGGGCACAATAAAGGACAGAAATGGTATGGACCTAATAGAAGCAGAAGATATTAAGAAGAGGTGGCAAGAATACACAGAAGAGTTATACAAAAAAAAGATCTTCATGAGCCACATGGCCATGATGGTGTGATAACTCACCTAGAGCTAGGGTACCTGGAATGTGAAGTCAAATGGTCCTTAGGAAGCATCACTATGAACAAAGCTAGTGGAGGCGATGGAATTCCAGCTGAGATATTTCAAATACTAAAAGATGATGTTGTGAAAGTGCTGCACTCAATATGCCAGAGAATTCGAAAAAACTCAGCAGTGGCCACAGGACTGGAAAAGGTCAGTATTCATTCCAATCCAAAGAAAGGAAGTGCCAAAGAATGTTCAAACTATCGCACAATTGCACTCATCTCACACACTAGCAAAGTAATGCTCATAATCCTCCATGCCAAGCTTCAACATATATGAACCATGCAACTCCATATATGTTCAAGCTGGATTTAGAAAAAGCAGAGGAACCAGAAATCAAACTGCCAACATCTATTGGATCATTGAAAAGGTAAGAGAGTTCCAGAAAAACATCTACTTCTACTTTGAATATTGCAAAGCCTTTGACTGTGTGGATCACAACAAACTATAAAATTCTGAAAGAGATGGGAATACCAGACCACCTGACCTGCCTCCTGAGACATCTGTTTGCAGATCAATAAACAATAGTTAGAACTGGACAAGGAACAGCAGACTGCTTCCAAATTGGGAAAGCAGTACACTAAGGCTGTATATTGTTACCCTTCTTATTTAACTTATATGCAGAATACATCATGTGAAATGCTGGCCTGGATGAAGCACAAGCTGGAATCAAGATAGCCAGGATAAATATCAGTAACCTCAGATATGCAAATGACACCATCCTTATGGAAGAAAATGAAAATCTAAAGAGACTCTTGATGAAAGTGACAGAGGAGAGTGAAAAAGTTGTCTTCAAACTCAACATTCAGAAAACAAAGATCATAGCATCAGTCCCATCACTTCATGGCAAATATATGGGGAAACAGTGGAAATGTGAGACTTTATTTGAGGGGACTCCAAAATCACTACAGATGGTGACTGCTGCCAAGAAATTGAAAGATGCTTGCTCCTTAGAAGAAAAGTTATAACGAAGCTAGACAGAATATTAAAAAGCAAAAGCGTTACATTGTCAGCAAAGGTCTGTCTTGTCAAGGCTATGGTTTTTCCAGTAGTCATGTATGGATGTGAGAGCTGGACTATAAAGAAAGTTGAGCACCAAAGATTTGATGCTTTTGAACTGTGGTGTTGGCGAAGACTCTTGAGAGTCCCTTGGACTTCAAGGTGATCCAACCAACTGATTTTAAAGGAAATCAGTCCTGAATATTCATTGAAAGGACTGATCCTGAAGCTGAATCTTCAGTCCTTTGGCCATCTGATACAAATATCTGGCTCATTTGAAAAGACCCTGATGCTCAGAAAGATTGAAGGTGGAAGGAGAAGGGGACAATAGAGGATGAGATGGTTGGACGGCCTCACTGACTCAATGGACATGAGTTTGACTAAGCATGGGAGTTGGTGATGGACAGGGAAGCCCAGTGTGCTGCCTTCCATGGGGGTCACAGAGTTCAACACGACTGAGTGACTCAACTGAACTGAACTGATGCTTCAACTTGATCTGTGAAAAAGATCCTGAATATCTGTGTAATCATCACTGATGGAAATCTGCTTATATTTGATCAACCATCTAATTGCTCTTCATCTTCATGGATACAAATGATATATTTCTTCTTTAGTTTCCTATGTTACTATTCTGTTTGAATATAGAAAAATATATTTCCTTTAAAAAGTGTAAAATCAGACATTGTATTGATTTGACTCCTCTTTGTTGGTTGGTATGTTTACTTGACCTTAATGTAGTAATTCCAAGACATACACACAGAAATATTCATTATAAAATGTAAAGTCCAAAAGTGTAAAGAAAATGACCCTACCATTGCAATGCTTTCAAAAAAAAAAGAAACTCCACTTTACAGAAAAGAGATGCTAGGCCAAATGCCTTGTATTTTATTTCAATGTGATGACCTGAAAATATCCTGAGAGTTACACATAATTCAAATATCTTTAAAAAAATCATATACTTTTACAGCTCTAATAGGAAATCAATTCAAATCTACTTTACACAGGACAAATATATCTGAATGGTTATAATGTCATTGGTCTCACCTGCAACCCCATCCCTGCCTTTCACTCTCAATTCCTGGAGTTTGATAGATTCGGAGATCTTCTGACAATAGATGAAGAACTGATCTGACAGATACATTACAAGCTATAAAGAATGTTTTTTAATATGTCAGATTTTACTGCTCAAGTCATTTGCACAAATATTTACTTATGGTGATTTTGTGTAGACTACTATAAGAATGGTACATTAATGAGCCAATTATTCTCCTAATATAATTATTGAATCTGCTTTCTGGAGCAATCTATCTTTTATATTAATCAGGCCTTATATTGGAAAATGTGTTAATTTAGTTATTATTCCATCTCAATAAAGATAGCAAAACTGTTGAAAAATAAGCCACCAAGCAAGTATAAATTACGATGTTAAGAAGTAGAATTAGTAACAAAAAATCTGTTATTTCAGGTAAAACATGGTGCGCTGCTGATCCTGCTCACAGCAGCAGTTGTCTCACTGTTATCTCACTGCGCGCATTATTCACTGAACCGTGGTTTGGCAAGGAGCAACTTGAGGAGCCATGGAAACTGCAGACACATTTATTATTTTCTGGCTGGCATGGCATCCATGACACAGCCTCTCTCCTGATTGATGCAGCAGCCACAGCAATAGTCATAACTTTACCATAACATAAGCATAACATAGCCAAAAGATAACCTCATATAACCTCACCATGATGCTGTTCCAAAGTAGCCCAGTGCAACAGCAGTCAGGGCTTTCAGGGTGAAGCTCTTAAAGGCCTAAGGGACAAAGTAGCTCCTGATCAAGCGAGCACCTCATGAGTCTCATGCACAGTGCTATAAGGACTACAACTGTTACAGAACCAATGCAAAGTCATTGTTTAAAAAACATGGGATGAGAGGGCTTTGATGCAGGGTGAGAGAGGCTGACTGGCACCATCTTGTTAACTTACCCACACATGGCTATGTTTCCTTTCCATCAATATAGTGATGGTGCTTAGCTTTATTTTATTGATAAAATATATTACTTTAAGTTGTGTTAGAGGGATAAACGGTGAGCAATCACCTGAGAGTGTCCTGATCGGTGTGAACTCCAAGTTAGTCCACCTAGACTCCTTCCCTACTTCTGTCCTCTTTAGCCTAAAGCAGGACATCTACTTGCCTGGATGTTCATGCTTCTGGTCTCTAAACTGAGGGCCATACCTGACCCATTAACTGCTGTGACACATGAAGTTGTATTTTGTACAAAACACTAGAACAGTGCTAGTACACAGTATGTGATCAATAAGAGTTATCTATTAAGTGACAATATAAATTGTATTTGTGTTCTTCTATGTACTTTGAGAAATGTAGTATTCATTATATAATAAGTAGTATTCATTCTTCAATTTTTTGTTAGTGTGCTTTTAGCAGTCTCATGGAATGAATTGTTTTTTTTTCTTGTTGTTGTTGTTGAAAGAAGTGGACCAATAATGCAATAATTCAAGATTGGAGGAACTCAGATTTCAATTATTTGATACTAATATTTACTTCATGGGATGACTTGTAGCTACAGACTCAGCTTTTTGAAAATTATGAAACTTCTAGAACGTTATATTTTTCTATAAATCTTTCTATTCTGGCAAAATTGTGAAAGTATTTGGTATCTACTATCTCATTAAAATATTAGCATCTGAAGGTCCTATGCTGTTTCCCATTTTTCATTCTTCGTAGAAGTGATCTTTGCTCCTACATCTCCTCCTCCTCCTCCTTCTGCTCTTTCATATCCATCCATCTTGGTAGAGGTTTGTTTTTTTATCTTCTTGATTTAACTCTTGTGATTAGTTCTCAGTTTTGTTAACATCCTCCATTTTTCCAATCATCAGTTATTTTTGTACCTATTCTGTTATTTTTTTAAATCATGCTTAGCTCACAAACACATTGCCTCATTCCTACTTCCTTATGTAGTATTCAATGCTTTTGTTTTCCTTTAAGATTCATTTTAACTGAGTTCCACAAGTAGTGGTGTATTCTATTTTTATTATTTTTTAGTTACACACATGCTGTTACATTTCCACTGTAATTTCTTCTTATATCTATGTGTTATTTAAAAGCATTGTTTTCCTTTTATTGTAAGGAGATTTGCATTTATTCTCTCTTTAATAAACTTCTAATTTAATTATAATGTGGACTAACTAATAGAAAATATTTCCATTTTTTGCCACTTGAAGTATTGCCTAATAAGAAAGTTAAATTTTGTAAATGTCACATGGGTACAGGGTTCTATCTAATTTCAATAAATCAAGACACTGATTTTCTTATGCAAAATATCTTTCTAATGCTTAATCACATTGAACTTTCAACACTTAAAATCAGTTGAGAATTCCCAAATTGATAGTGGATTTGCCAGCTTCACTTGCAACTTGCTATAAAGCAAGTTTCATGTTTTTTTAGACTCTCAATGCATTTATCCCATAATGATACTTTTGTCTTGTGTCTTTTTGTCTAATGTCAATAATATTAATATACATCTGAGGTTTTTTTTCATTGTTGTTGTTGTTGTTGTTGTTTTGGTGATTACATGTACACACAATTTTTTTTCAAACTTTCATGACACTTTTAAACATCTTATTGAAGTACAACATATACACTAATCAAATCTTAAGCTTGATAATTTCTTACAGACTGAATACATCCCAGCAACCACGACATAGATTAAAAGGAAGCAACCAGACAGAACACTGCCAGTATATAGGCATACACTCTGTGCCCCGTTTCAATGACCACCCATGCTCCAGGGTTAACTACTATCATGACTTCACACGCTAGTTTGATCAACAATTAAATTTTATATAAATGGGATCACAAAATGTATACTCTTTTGTGCCTGGTTTAACTCAAACACTGTGTATGTGAGATACCTCTGGCTGTTGCATTTGCTCATTTTGCCTGAGTTTACACATCCATTCTAAAGAAATGGGTGTATGCATATCTTCTGGTTGGACTATTTCACTTAGTATTGCTCCCAATTTTCTTGTACATAGCACTGGGTGGTCATTTGCTTCTGCTTTAATTATGTCACTTAAAAATATTGTATAAATAAATTTTTCCTGTACCCTATCTGAAAATTTTCTTTAAACCTCAAGTTAGNACACAGCTATTCCTTAATTGCCTCCTGGATGTTACTGAACCCTTTTTCATCTTCTATTTTTGCACTTGTATACTTGTTGCTCTTCACACTGGCATTTCTTCATAAGTGATCTATCATTTCTCATGATCTGCTTCAATTAACTTTTCCTTTTCTTTGATATCTTGTCTATCTTGTCATATCTTAACTAAAATATGTCTAAGAATTTCTGGTTTAATTCTTGTTTTTGTTTTTTTTTTTTCTTTCTTTGTCTTATTACATACATAAGACTTTGTCCTTGTGAATTTATACATTTTAATAATTTCTAGAAATATGTTAGCCTTCTATTTAATCAATTATCACCTCAACTCATTCTCTCTCTTTTACTCCTGTTCAAATATCAGTGTGACATTCTTTTTGGGTTTTATATCTTAACCTCTCTTACATTCTCTCATTGCTTTTTATTCATCCTGGATTATTTCCTTACATATATCCATCAAGCCAGTATAATCCTTATGAGCTCTGAGATAAGTGTTTAATGCTTTATTTAAGTTTGGAGATTTTCAAGTTTGTATTTTGTGCTATATTTTTTAATATTTTCAGTTAGAGTTAATTTACATTCTGTATCTGATAACTAACTGTAATGTATTGTTGACTCTTTCCTTTAGTTTCCCTGTGTACATAGAATCATTTATTCTATTCTTTTATGTTTGAAATTGATCTGTGGTAATATAGGGACAAAAACTCTGGCTGGTTTCCTCCAGGAGCATTTTCTTATGTTTGGAATCAGAGGGTAACCCAAGCAAGACTGCTCAGGCCAACTTTCAGGATCTCTAGTTATTTTTAAAATATTTCAAGTTTTCCTCTGTCAGTTTGCTGTTGGCCCATGGCTTAGTCTCTTGCTTATGTAATTCGTATTGACATTTGCTTTCAGCAGCTCCTGTTTTTATTCAGATTACTTTTGCCTCTTAGAGTTTCCCCTTACTTTGTGTAAGCCTGTAAGTATAACTAAAAGTGAACTGTATTCAGTATTCAATTGTTTTTCAGGATCAAGTTCCTCTGAATAATTGGTACCTTGATTTCTATAGTATTTGATAGGAAACCTTTCAAATTAGTGTTTTTGTGTTCATTGTAATTTTATACCCGCCCCTTTTCTTTATCTCAGTGAGTGATATCAGAAGAATTTTCCACCAGAGATCCTTTAATCATAAAAGGCCATATGTGTAGATAGAATATTAAACACAAAGTTCAAAGTACTCTCAGCAAGAAATTAAACAAATTGTTATATAAAAATGAGCTTAAATTCTTTTTATGTGTTAGTCTTAAAGCAAATATATAAAAGTAGTATCCCCTGCCATTGTTGCCAAAAGAGTTGCTGCTCCAGCCTTCAATATGCCCTCATGCATCTCCCAGTCCTACTGTGGTTGAGTAAGACCCAATAACAAATTCCAGCCAATGAGCTTTGTAAAAAGGTGATACGTGCCACATCCAGCTAAACCAGATGCTCGTGTGTCTCTTCCCTCCCACAGTGACAAGTATGCATATGGACTGACCTTCTGGAGCCACAGCAGTGAAAAGGGTGGGACTGCTCACCCTCTCACCAAGAACAATGCCCTGGATTACTGCTCATGCCTGCAGCAAATATTCACCCTAGTGGTATTAGTCATGGAGATTTTTGTTTGTTTGTTTTATTGAGTAGAACTGACTTACAATGTTGTGTTTGTTTCAGCTGTACAGCTAAGTGATTCTGGTGTATATATATGTGTGTGTATTATTTTTCAGATTCTTTTCCATCATAGGTTATTACAAGATATTGAATAAAGTTCTCTGTCCTATATAGTCATTCCTTGTAGGCTATCTATTTTATATATACTAGTACGTATCTGTTAATCATAAACTCTGAAGTTAGCCCTACTCCTTTCCTCTTTGGTAACCATAAATTTGTTTTCTATGCCTGTGAGTCTGTTTCTATTTTGGAAATAAGTTCACTTGCATGTAGTTTATTTAGATTGCAAATATTAGTGACATCATTTGATAGTTGTCTTTTTCTGATTTACTTCACTTACAATGATAATCTCTAGGACCATCTATATAGCTGTAACTGTCATTATTTTTCTTTTTTAATGGATGAGTAATATCCCATTGTATGTATGTACCACATCATCTTTATCCATTCATCTGTCGACAAACATTTAGGTTGCTTCTCGGTTAAGTTCAATTCAGTTGCTCAGTCATGTCTGACTCTGCAATCCTATGGATTGCAAATGCCAGGGTTCCCTGTCCATAACCAACTCCCAAAGCTTACTCAAATTCATGTTCATTGAGTCAGTGATGTCATCAAACCATTTCATCCTCTGTCATCTTCTTCTCCTCCTGCCTTCAATCTTTCCAGCATCAGAGTCTTTTCCAGTGAGTCACTTCCTCACGTCAGGTGGCCAAAATATTGGAGCTTCAGCATCAGCATCAGCCCTTCCAATGAACATTCAGGACTGATTTGCTATAGAATGGACTGGCTGGATCTCTTTGAAGCCCAAGGGACTTTCAAGAGTCTTTTCCAACACCACAACTCAAAAGCATCAACTCTTCAGTGCTCAGCTTCCTTTATGGTCCAACTCTCACATCCATACATGACTACTGGAAAAAATCATAGCTTAGACTAGATGGAACTTTGTCAGCCAAGTAATGTCTCTGCTTTTTAATAGGCTGTCTAGGTTTATCATAGTTTTTCTTCAAAGAGGCAAGCATCTTTTAATTTTAAGGCTGCAGTAACGATCTATAGTGATTTTGGAGACCAAAAAGATAAAGCTTGTCACTGTTTCCGTTGTTTCCCCATCTAATTGCTACAAAGTGATGGGACTATAGCCATGATCTTCATTTTTCGAATGTTGAGTTTTAAGTTAACTTTTTTACTCTCCTCGGTCACTTTCATCAAGAGACTGTTTAGTTCCTCTTTACTTTCTGCCATAAGGGTGGTGTCATCTGCATATCTGAGGTTATTGATATTTCTCCTGGCAATCTTGATTCCACCTTGTATTTCATCCAGCACAGCATTTCATATGATTCAATCTGTAAGTTAAATAAGCAGAGTGACAATATAGAGCCTTGGTGTACTCCCTTCCAAATTTGGAACCAGTCTATTGTTCCATTTCTGGTTCTTACTGTTGCTTCCTGACCTGCATACATATGTATCAGGAGGCAGGTATTTCTGTCTCTTGAAGAATTTTCCACAGGTTGTTGTGATCCATGTTGTAAAAGGCTTTGGCATAGTCAATAAAGCAGAAATAGATGTATTTCTGGCGGTCTCTTGTTTTTTTCTATGATCCAATGGGTGTTGGCAATTTGATTTCTGGTTCCTCTGCTTTTTCTAAATCTAGCTTGAACTTATGGAAGTTTACAATTCATGTGTTGAAGCTTGGCTTGGGAATTTTGAGCACTACTTTGCTACCATGTGAGATCAGTGCAGTTATGCAGTAGTTTGAACATTCTTTGGCATTGCCTTTCTTTCAGATTTTAATGAAAGCTGACCTTTTCCAGTCTTGTGGCCACTGGTGAGTTTTCCAAATTTGCTGGCATATTGACTGCAGCACTTTCACAGCATCATCTTTTAGCATTAAAAATAGCTCAATTTGAATTCCATCACCTCCACTAGATTTGTTCATAGTGATGCTTCCAAAGGCCTACCTGACTCCACACATCAGTATGTCTGGCTCTAGGTGAGTGATCACACCATAGTGTTATTTGTGTCATTAAGATCTTTTTTGTATAGATCTGTGTATTTTTCCCACCCCTTCTTAATATATTCTGCTTCTGTTAGGTTCATACCATTTCTGTCCTTTATTGTGCCCATCTCTGCATGAAATGTTCCCTTGGTATCTCTAATTTTCTTAAAGACATCTGTAATCTTTCTCATTCTATTTTTTTCCCTCTATTTCTTTGCATTGATCAATGAGGAAGGTTTGCTTATCTCTCCTCGCTATTCCCAGGAACTTTGCATTCAAATGGGTATACCTTTCTTTTTCTCCTTTGCCTTTGGCTTCTCTTCTTTCCTCAGGTATTAGTAAGTCCTTCTCAGACAACTATTTTTCATTTTTGCATTTCTTTTTTGGGGAATGGTCTTGATCACTGCCTCCTGTACAATGTCACAAAACTCTGTCCATAGTTCCTCTGGAACTCTGTCCATCAGATCTCATCTCTTGCATTAAGTTGTCACTTTCACCGTCTAATTGTAAGGGATTCGATTTAGGTCATACATGAATGGTCTAGTGGTTTTTCCTACTTTCTTCAATTTAAGTCTGAATTTGTCAATAAGGACCTCATGATCTGAGCCTCAGTCAGCCCCAGGTCTTGTTTTTGATGAGTGTATAGATCTTCTCCATCTTTGGATGCAAAGAATATAGTCAATCTGATTTTGATATTGGCCATCTGGTTATGTTCATGTGTTAGTCTTCTCTTGTGTTGGAAAGGGGTGTTTGCTATGACCAGTGTGTTCTCTTGGCAAAACTCTGTTAGCTTTTGTTTGGCTTCTTTTTGTACTCCATGGCCAAAATTGCTTATTACTCCAGGTATCTCTTGACTTCCTACTTTTGCCTTCCAGTCCCCTATGATGAAAAGGACATCTATTTTTCTTGTTAGTTCTAGAAGATCTTGTATATCTTCAAGGACTCATTCAACTTCAGCTTCTTTGACATTAGTGGTCGGGGCATAGAGTTGGATTACTGTGGTACTGAATCATTTGCCTTGTGGACGAACAGTTTATCGTGTCATTTTTGAGATTACACCAAGCATTGAATTTTGTACTCTTTCATTGACTATGAGGGCTACTCCATTTCTTCTAAAGGATTTTTGCCCACAATGTTAGCTATAGTGGTCATCTGATTTAAATTTCCCCATTCCAGTCCATTTGAGTTCACTGACTCCTAAAATGTCAGTATTCACTCTTGCCACCTCCTGTTTCACCACTTCCAATTTACCTTGATTCATGAACCTAAAATTCCACGTTCCTATTCAATATTGTTCTTTACAGGCATCGGACTTTACTTCCATCATCAGTCACATCCACAACTGGCCGTTGTTTTCATTTGGCTTTGTCTCTTCATTCTTTCTGGAATTATTTCTCCACTCTCTCCAGCAGCATACTGGGTGCCTAACGACCTGGGGAGTTCATCTTTCATTATTATATATTTTTGTCTTTTTATGGGGTTTTCAAGGCAAGAATACTGAAGTGGTTTGCCATTCCCCTCTCCAGTGGACCATGTTTTGTCAGAACTTTACACTATGACCTCTCCATCTTGGTTGGCCCTACATAGCATGGCTCATAGTTGCATTGAGTAGACAAGGCTGTGGTCCATGTGATCGGTTTGATTAGCTTTCTGTGACTATGGTTTTCATTATATCTGCTCTCTGCTGAATCAGGATGAGAGGCTTATGGAAGCTTCCTGATTGGAGAGACTGACTATGGGGGAAGCTGGATCTTGTTCTGAAGGGTGGGGCCACGATCAGTAAATCTTTAATCTGTAGGCTGCTTCTATGTCTTGGTTATTGTAAATAGTGCTGCTATGACATTGGGGTGCATGCATCTTTTTGAATTAGAATTTTCATCTTCAGATATGTACCAAGAAGTAGAATTGTTGAATCATGCAATAATTCTAGTTTTAGTTTTTTATGGCAATTCTCCGTAGTAGCTGCATCTTAGTACCTTTATTTTTTTATTTATCAGAATATAATTTCTTTACAATATTTAGTTTCTGCTGCACATTGAAGTGAATCAGCCATATTTTACATATATCACCTCTCTTTGGAACTTCCCATTTTTCTCTTATGTCCCGTCTAGGTCACTACAGACCACTGAGCTAAACGTCCTGTGCTTTATAACACATGGTAGTGTATATAAGTTAATCCCAATCACCAGTTCATTCCAAGCCCTCTTTCCATCTTGGTACCAATATATTTGTTCTCTATGTCTGTGTCTCTCTTTCTCCTTTGCAAATAAGATAATCTATACCATTTTTCTCAGAGAAGGCAAGGACGCCCCACTCCAGTACTCTTGCCTGGAAAATTCCATGGACAGAGGAGCCTGGTAGGCTGCAGTCCATGGGGTCGCAAAGAGTCGGACACGACTGAGCGACTTCACTTTCACTTTTCACTTTCATGCATTGGAGAAAGAAATGGCAACCCACTCCAGTGTTCTTGCCTGGAGAATCCCAGGGACAGGGGAGCCTGGTGGACTGCCGTCTATGGGGTCGCACAGAGTTGAACATGACTGAAGCAAATTAGCAGCAGCAGCATACCATTTTTCTAGATTCCACATGTATGCATAAATATGCAATGATTATTTTTATCTTTCTGACTTACTGCACTCTGTATGGCAGACTCTTGCTCCATCCATGTCTCTGCAAATGACCATATTTCATTCCTTTCAGTGGCTGAGTAATATTCCACTGGGGATTTGAGAGTTGATTTTTATAACAAAACCTAGCTTCACCTGAGAAACACAGTAAAAATTTATTTTTAGTAAAAGTTTATGGAAACATTTTTTTCTAAAATGCATCATATTTACAAACAAGTTCTTGACTTTCTCTCCATGACCTCACTCTCCTTCTCTCATGCAGTGCCTTTCCTTATGTGAGTGACTTTTGTGGAGCACAGGATGATCATCATCTATGAAGCCCAAGACAAGTTCCATCAACACTTTCATACTCATTTTCTCTTCTGAAATATAATTGCAATTAGTCTCTCTGTTTCAAATGAGTGTTCTGAGTATGAAATCAGTGATTACATGTAAAACACATATCATAGATACCAGTATAAAATATTCTCTTTAGGGTGGCAGACAATAACCAGATCTGATATAACATCATCTAAATTGCTCAGTTTCTTAAAAGCTTATGTAGTGTGCATAGAAACATGAAAGTATGACACATGCACTTGAAGAAAAAGAGAAACCCACAACTGCCTATGAAACATCTGAAAGAAGTTATTAAGGAAATGCAAGTTTACATAATAATCAAATGTCACTATATACCTAATAGAAAAGCTAAAAGCAAATCCAGTGTGACGGTTAATTTCTTGTCAACTTGGCTAAGCTGCAGTGCCAAGTTGTTTAGCCAAATAAGGGCAACCCACTCCAGTATTCTTGCCTGGATAATCCCACGGATGGAGGAACTTGGTGGTCCATGGGGTCACAAAGAGTCAGACACGACTGAGCAACTTCACTTTCACTTTCACACTAAAGGATGCTGTGAGGATATTTTTCACATATGTGAAAGTCGCTCAGTCATGTCTGACTCTTTGCAACTAATACCATCAATAGAATTCTCCAGGCCAGAGTACTGGAATGGGTATTCTTTCCTTTCTCCAGGGTATCTTCCCAACCCAGGGATCAAACCCAGGTCTACCACATTGCAGGCAGATTCTTTACCAGCTGAACCACAAGGGAAGCCCAAGAATACTAGAGTGGGTAGCCTATCCCTTCTCCAGTGAATCTTGCTGACCCAGAAATTGAACCAGAGTCTCCTGCATTGTAGGCAGATTCTTTACCAATTGAGCTATCAGGGAAGCCCCCCACCTTTTTTATTTCAATAGATGTTGTGTAGGGTAGGTTACCCTCCATGGATTGGATTCACTACTTCCAATAAGTTTAAGACCTTAGGAACAAAAACTGCAGTTTCCTGGAGAAGAAGAAATTTAGGTTCAAGAATGCTAAATAGAAACCCTAAGTTTCTTACCAACTTTGAACATTTCAGAAATAAGATTGCAAAATCAACTCTTACCTGAATTCCAGGTTTTCTGCTTGCCTCATAGACTTATACCTATAGCTATCATAATCTTGTGACCAATTCNTTTCAAAGAGTTGGACACCACTGAGTAACTGAACTGTCTGAAATAATAAACTATTATAGATATATGAAAATATATATGTATATAGGATATTATATATACATTGTTATAAATACATATCTTATTAGTATACACATATACCTACACCTGTATCTTATGGATTCTCTTTCTCCATGCCAGGGCAATTGATCATAAGTTTAGGGAGTAACAACAAATCTCATTCATTTTTGGTGGATATGCAAAATGGCTCAATCATTTTAGAAGTCAACATTGTAGTCTTTAAAATAGGCAAATATAGCCTTAGCATGAGATTCAGCAATTATACACCTAAATATTTACAATACTGATTTTAAAACTTATGTCCACATAGAAATCTGTAATTAAATTGGCTTGTTTCACAATTACCAAAAATTGGAAATAACTCACATGCCTTTTAATAAATGAATGGATGAAAATATTTTAGTTCATTCATTCAATGAAATATTGTCCACTTTTATCAATAAACTATCAAAATTTGAATAAAGTTTAAGTACATATTTCTGAGTAAAATATTAATTTCTGAGAAGGCTCATATTATATGATTAAATTTCTACAACATTTAACAAAAGTCAAAACCATAGCAGCAAAAGATTGATAGTTGTGGAGGCAGCTTGTAGATATCTGCTGACCTGCTCCCAGTTAAACTGCTGAAAAGGATCAAAATCAACCATTTGAAGCCTTCTGAAATTAACGTAAAGACAATGAATGAAGAAATATCAATTCAAGAAAATCTATAAAATTCCAGCAAAAGAAGTTAGAGTTTGGCATTTGACTTCAGCCTACTCTCTCTTCTTCCCATTCCAACTCTATAAGACAGACTCGACTTCTATCTGCAACAGCAAGAAAGTGGGTCTCCACTCTCCTCAGCTCCTAGGAGGGAACAGGACATCAGTGTTTCTCATCCTTCCCCCTACAACCTGTTTCTGAGGTCAAGTCCTGGGTGGATTAGTGTGGTCAAGAGTTGGGCTTTCTTCTAACACACAAGCTTGGCTCATGGAAGAGAGACTTTGCCTCAGGCACAGAAGGCTGAGAATAATGAAGCACCAATTTCCATTGCCCATCTCGTGCAGTGGTGGTTCCTCCCCAGGAGAGGCCAGCTGAGAGGGAATCTGGCGGCTTGCAGACCCTCCATCAATGTCATATTCTTCATCAGGATCACTCAGACAGAAGCTTGATGTGATGGCATCTCTGGATCCAGAATCCTAACTCAAACATTTTGCTTGGGTTCTCTCATAGCTCAGCTGGTAAAGAATCTGCCTTCAATGTAGGACACCCTGGTTTGATTCCTGGGTTCGGAGGATCTGCTGGAGAATGGATAGGCTGCCCACTCTGGAACTCTTCGGCTTCCCTAGTGGCTCAGAGGGTAAAGAACTCACCTGTGGAAGACAGGAGTTTGATCCCTTGGTAGAGAAGATCCTCTGAAGAAGGGAACAGCTACCCACTCCAATATTCTGGCCTGGAAAATTCCATGGACAGAGGAGCCTGGCAGGCTAGGTCCATAGGGTCCTAAAGAGTTGGAATCGACTGAGGGACTGTTATTTTCAATTCAGTGGTGGGAGGGGAAGCAGGTGGTAATGCAGCTCTCTTTCTCTTCCCAAAAGAAAGGCCTTTGTTTGCAAAGGAGAATGAAAAATTTCAAACCTAAGAATAATCTGAAGAACAGTGGGGGAATTCATGGTGAAAGGCAATTAGTGGAGATTTATTATTTAAATGAAGATACAGTCTAGACTATAAACTACACAGTCTGAAGAAGAGAATTGGGGAATCAGATAGCTGGGAGGAGCCTTCCTGGTGTCAGAACAAATATTGAATTGAACCTCATGAAGAGTAACATGGAAACTTACACTAACATATGTAAAATAGACTGCCAAAGGGAAATTGCTGTATGGCTCAAGAAACTCAAACGGGGGCTGTGCATCACCGTAAAAGTATAAGATGGGGAGGGAGATGGGTAGGAGGTTCAAAAGGGAGAGGACATATGCATGTCTATGGCTTTATTGGTTCTGCCAAAGCCTTTTACTCTGTGGATCACAACAAACTGTGGAAAATTCTGAAAGAGATGGGAATACCAGACCACTTGACCTGCCTCCTGAGAAATCTATGCAGGTCAAGAAACAACAGTTAGAACTGAACATGGAACAACAGAATGGTTCTAAATAGGGAAAGGAGTGTGTCAAGGCTGTATATTGTCACCCTGCTTATTTAACTTATATGCGGAGTACATCATGAGAAATGCTGGGCTGGATGAAGCACAAGCTGGAATCAAGATGGCCAGGAGAAATAGGATGAAGCACAAGCTGGAATCAAGATGGCCAGGAGAAATATCAATAACCTCAGATATGCAGATGACACCAACCTTATGGTATAAAGCAAAGAAGAACTAAAAACCCTCTGGATGAAAGTGACAGAGGAGAGTGAAAATGTTGTCTGCAAACTCAATATTCAGAAAACTAAAATCATAGCATCTAGTCATATCACTTCATGGCAAATAGATGGCGAAACAATGGAAACAGTGACAGACTTTATTTGGCGGGCTCCAAAATCACTGCATTGGTGACTACAGCCATGAAATTGAAAGACACTTGCTCCTTGGAAGGAAAGCTATTACCAATCTAGACAGCATATTAAAAAGCAGAGACATTACTTTGCCAACAAAGGTCCATCTAGTAAAGACTATGGTTTTTTCAGTGGTTGTGATGTGAGAGATAGACTATAAAGAAAGCTGAGCCCTGAAGAAGTGATGCTTTTGAACTGTGGTGTTGGAGAAGACTCTTGAGAGTCCCTTGGACTGCAAGGAGATCCATCCAGTCAATCTTAAAGGAAATCAGTCCTGAATGTTCATTGGGAGGACTGATGTTGAAGCTGAAACTCCAGTACTTTGGCCTTCTGATGAAAAGAAGTTGCTCATTGGAAAAGACCCTGGGAAAGGGTCTTTCTGGGAAAGATTGAAAGCATGAAAGGAGGAGGGGACAACAGAGGATGAGATGGTTGGACGGCATCACCAATGCGATGGACATGAGTTTGAGTAAGCTCCAGGAGTTGGTGATGGACAGGGAGGCCTAGCGTGCTGCAGTCCATGGGGTCACAAAGAGTCAGACATGACTGAGCTACTGAACTGCCGGCTGATTCATATTGAGGTTTGCCAGAAAACAACAAAATTCTGTAAAGCAATTGTCTTTCAGTAGAAAAATAAATTAATTTAAAAAATGAATTGGACCTCAGAAACTATTCTTCACAGTCATCATGGTTTGATTAGATTGGGATGTAGAATAACAAATCTTCTAAGAAAATAAGAGAGGGATAAGCCACAAATATATCAAGCTATTGTTTTGGGGCAAATTGGGAAAGAGAAGCTCACCAATATCACTGCCATGCTGGAGAGGTGATAGTTATACACCAGGGTGCATCTGCCACAACAACAGAGGTTTAAGACAGGGGCTGGAGCAGAAGGGGAAGGGGGAGGGTCTGAAGGAGGATGGAAAGGAAGACTTCACTAAAATAAGCCAGTCAGTTAGTAAAAAATAAACCAGCTAATAGTAATAATTAGCTGCTGGGGTGGGGAGTAAACCAGCAAAGCCAGATTAGATATATTATCTAAAATGTCCAGTATCTTAAAAAGATAATAATAATCTTTCTTTCTTTGCTTCTTTCTTTCTTTCGATCATGCCAAAAACCATGAAAGTATAAGTATAACACACACTGGGGGAAAAAGAGTAACACACAACTCTCTATGAGAGCACAGATTTAGTAGAAAAATACCTCAAAAGGACCATTATAACTATGCTCATAAAACTAAACAAGAGCAAGCAGCAAGCATGACTGAAGAAGTAAAGAAAGATATGAAGACAATGTTGTATCAAACAGTAGAAACTATCAATGAAGATATAGAAATTATAAAATAAATCAAACTGAAATTCTAGGTTTGAAAAGTACACAAAAAGTACAAATAATCTTCTGAACCCTTTTCATCTTGCAAAACTAAAACCCTGTACCCCTTGAACAAAACTTCCTAATTTGCCCTTCCAAAGCAACATCATCCTATTTTCTGTCTCTACCACTTTTGATGACCTCCTTTAAGTGGAATCAAACAGCGTTTGCCATTTTGCAACTGACTAATGTCATTTAGCATAATGTCTTCAAAGTTCCTCTAAGATGTAACGTATGTCAGAATCCTTCCTTTTTAACACTTAGTATTAGTCCATTTTACATATATACCACATTGTGCTAATTCAAATTACTATTGATGGACACTTGAGTGTCATATCAGATATGTAAATTTCAAATATTTTCTCTCATTCTGTGGGTTTCATTCTACTTTTCAACACAATTTAAAATCATTTGACCATATATATGAGGCTTTAATTCTGGGCTCTGTATTCTATTCATCTGAGATACACACACACGTGCACACACACACACACACACACACACATATGCCAACCCCACATTATTTTGATTACTAAAAGTCTGCAGCAAGTTATACAATCAGGAAATGTGAATCCTAAAGGTTTGCTCTTCCTTTACAAGAATGTCTTGGTTATTTGAGGTCCCTTGGGATTCTACATGAATTTTAGGGTGAGTTTTTATACTTCCACAAAATAAATAAGTAAATCATTGAGGACCTTTTTTTTTTTTTTTTAATTAGTAGTATGGATGGAGGAGCCTGGTAGGCTATAGTCCATGGGGTCGCTAAAAGTTGGGCACGACCGAGCGACTTCACTTTCACTTTTCACTTTCATGCATTGGAGAAGGAAATGGCAACCCACTCCAGTATTCTTGCCTGGAGAACCCCAGGGACAGAGAAGCCGAGTGGGCTGCTGTCTATGGGGTCGCACAGAGTTGGACACAACTGAAGCAACTTAGCAGCAGCAGCAGCACTGACGTCTTAGCAATATTAATTATAAACATCTCCAAGAATATTTTAATTTTTTTGCATCAATGTATTGCATTTTTCATTGTATGTCTTTCACCTCTTTGATTAATTCTTAGGTATTTTATTATTTTAATGTTATTATAATAAAATTGTTTTTTTTTTAATTTCCCTTTTGGATTGTTCATTGCTGATTTATAAAAATGCAGCTGATTTTTGTGTTGCATTTATATCCTTCTACTCTGCTGAACTTGTTTAAACCTCAGATAACAAAGACAATCTTGTAAAGGAAGAGCAAACCTTCAGGACTCACACTTCCTGATTGTATAACCTGCTGCAGAATCTTAGTAATCAAAATAATGTGGGGTTGGCATATGTGTGTGTGTGTGTGTGTGTGTGTGTGTGTGTGTGTCTCAGATGAATAGAATACAGAGCCTAGAGTTAAAACCTCATATATATGGTCAAATGATTTTCAATTGTGTTGAAAAGTAGAATGAAACCCACAGAATGTGAGAAAATATTTGAAATTTACATGTTTGGTGGAATCTTTAGCATGTCTCTGTAGATTATATCACCTGTGGACATAAATTGTTTTACTGGTAAACTTTTGAATTTTGTGAAACTGTGCTCTGGATTTTTCTCTCTGTCAATTTTCATAGACTCCAATTTATTGTGGCTGCTGCTGCCAATGTGATTTTCTGAAAGAAAAATCTGTCTCTTTCCCCCTCTAATGCCATCCACTGATTAGATGTTCAGTTTAAAATTCCTGCAGTGTTTAAGATTCTTTCTTCCCACTTTTCCCAGAGTCACTTCTAGGCACCCTAAAGCATGTGCCCTAAGTTCCCTTCTCTAAGTGCCCAACACTCTATATTCTTTTGTACCACTGTGCTTTGCAGGAGATACTCCCTCTTCATCTTATATGTACTTTCTTTTGTTTACCTGAGAAGCCATTCCCTATCCTGCATGGTGCAATTAGAAGGAAGACAAATATCATATTATATGGTGTCACTTATATGCAAAATCTAAAAAAAAAAAAAAAAAAAAGTGAACTTATTTACAAAACAGGAATGGACTCAGACTCACAGAATGAACTTATGGTTGTCAGGGTTGTGGGGAGAGTATGGAAGAATAGTTAGGGGTTTGAGATTTATATGTACACACTTCAATGTTTAAAATGGATAATCAACAAGGACCTACTGTATTGCACAAGAAAGTCTGCTCAATATTATGTAATGACTCAAAGGGAAAAGAATATGAAAAAAAAAAAATAAATAAAGAGAGACATGTACATGTCTAGCTGAAACATTATATACCTGAAACTGTTCAATTCATTTCAGTCACTCAGTTGTGTCCAACTCTTTGTGACCCCATGGTCTGTAGCATACAAGGCTTCCCTGTCCACTACCAATTCTTGGTGCTTACTCAAACACGTGTCCATTGAAATGGTGATGCCATCCAACCATCTCATTCTCTGTCATCTATTTCTCCTCCTACTTTCAATCCTCCAAAGCATCAGAGTTTTTTCCAATGAGTCAGATTTCCACATAAGGTGGACAAAGTATTGGCGTTTCATCTTCAGCATCAGTCCTTCCAAAGAATATTCAGGACTAATTTCCTTTAGGATGGACTGGTTGGCTCTCCTTGTAGTACAAGGGACTCTCAAGAGTCTTCTCCAACACCACAGTTCACAAGTATCAATACTTCAGCCCTCAGCTTTCTTTATAGTCCAACTCTCACATCCATACATGACTACTGGAAAAGCCATAGCCTTGACTAGATGGACCTTTGTTGGCAAAGTAACGTCTCTGCTTTTTAATATGCTGTCTAGGTTGGTCTAGCTCTTCTTCCAAGAAGTAAGCATCTTTTAATTTCATGGCTGCAGTCACAAGCCATGACTGGAGACCCCCAAAATAAAGTCTGTCACTGTTTCCATTATTTACCCATCTCTTCATCATGAAGTGATGGGACCGGATGCTATGATCTTAGTTTTCTGATGGTTGAGTTTTAAGCCAACATTTTCACTCTCCTCTTTCACTTTCATCAAGAGGCTGTTTAGCTCTTTGCTTTCTGCCATAGGGTGGTGTCATCTGTGTATCTGAGGTTACTGATATTTCTCCTGGCCATCTTAATTCCAGCTTGTGCTTCATCCAGCCCAGCATTTCACATGATGTACTCTGCATATAAGTTAAATAAGTAGGGTGACAATATACAGCCTTGACACACTCCTTTCCCTATTTGGAACCAGTCTGTTGTTCCATGTCCAGTTCTTTCTAACTGCTGTTTCTTGACCTGCATACAGATTTCTCAGGAGGCAGGTCAGTTGGTCTGGTATTCTCATCTTTTAAAGAATTTTTCACAGTTTGTTGTGAGTCATGCTGTCAAAGGCCTTGTCATAGCCAAAAAAGCAGAAATAGATGTTACTCTGGAACTCTCTTGCTTTTTTTATGATCCAGCGGATGTTGGCAATTTGATCTCTGGTTCCACTGCCTTTTCTAAATACAACTTGAACATCTGGAAGTTCATGGTTCACGTACTGTTGAAGCCTGGCTTGGAGGAGTTTGAGCATTGATTTGCAAGGGTGTGAGATGAGTACAATTGTATGGCTGTTTGGACATCTTTGGTATTGCCTTTCTTTGGGATTGGAATGAAAACTGACCTTTTCCAGTCCTGTAGCCACTGCTGAGTTTTCCAAAAATGCTGACATATTGAATGCAGCACTTTCACAGCATCATCTTTCATTATTTGAAATGACGCAACTGGAATTCTATCATCTCCACTAGCTTTGTTCATAGCGATGCTTTCTAAGTTCCACTTGACTTTGCATCCCAGGATATCTGGCTCTAGGTGAGTGATCAAACCATCATGATTATCTTTGGTCGTGAAGATCTTTTTTTGTACAGTTCTTCTGTGTATTCTTCTTGATATCTTCTTCTTCTGTTACGTCCATACAATTTCTGTCCTTTACTTTGCCCATCTTTGCATGAAATATTCCCTTGGTATCTGTAATTTTCTTGACAAGGTATCCAGTCTTTCCCATTCTATTTTTTCCCTCTATTTACTTTCATTGATTATTGAGGAAGGTTTTCTTATGTCTCCTTGCTATTTCTTGGAACTCTGCATTCAAATGGATATATCTTTCTTTTTCTCCTTTGCTTTTAGATTCTCTTTTTCCTTAGCTATTTGTAAGGCCTCCTTAGACAACCATTTTGCTCTTTGCATTTCTTTTTCTTAGAGATGGTCTTGATCACTGCCCTCTGTACAATGTCACAAATCTCTGCTCATAGGTCTTCAGCTACTCTGTCTAGCAGATCTAATCCCTTGAGTCTATTTGTCACTTTTTCTGTATAATCATAAGGTATCTGGTTTAGGTCATATGTGAATGGTCTAGTGGTTTTTCCCTACTTTCTTCAATTTCAGTCTGAATTTGGCAATAAGGAGCTCATGATCTGAGCCCCAGCCAGCTCCTGGTCTTGTTTCTGTGGTGTATAGCGTTTCTCTGTCTTTGGCTGCAAAGAATATATTCAATCTGATTTCAGTATTGACCTTCTGGTGAAGTCCATGTGAAGCGTCTTCTCTTGTGTTGTTCGAAGAAGGTGTTACCTATGACCAATGTGTTCTTTTGGCAAAACTTTGTTAGCTTTTGCCCTGCTTCATTCTGTACCCCAAGGCCAAATTTGGCTGTACTTCAGTATCTCTTGGCCAGGTATCCTGAAACTGTTACATTGTTATTCAATTACCCTGTAATATAAAATAAAAATTAAAGAAAAAATACCACCCTGTCAATAGAAATTTTTAACCAGGAGGAAAAAAAAAATCAGAAGCTTCCTTATCTGAATTTTCATAGCAATTTTTGTAAATCAATAGTACAGCAGTCATATTGTAATATATTTATTATTTTTTTAAGTTAGAAGTTGAAATATGAGACAAAGATACTGAATAATGAAGAAAAATTGATCATTTTTCACTAAGGTGCATTTTGGAGTTTTATTTAATTTTTTATTACCCAACCAGTCTGTATTATTTCCTTCTGAATTACATAGTCTAAAATTAATGTAACATTCACACAACATGTAGATGATGCTTTATGGATGGTTTTCTGGACCTCACACAAAATACACAAATGCCCATTATTATTGCAAAGTATGTAATGACATAATGCTTCATAATAATAGATTTCATTAATTGAGTCTGCTGCTGCTGCTGCTGCTGCAAAGTCACTTCAGTCGTGTCCAACTCTGTGTGACCCCATAGACGGCAGCCCACCAGGCTCCCCCGTCCCGGGGATTCTCCAGGGAAGAACACTGGAGTGGCTTGCCATTTTCTTCTCCAATGCATGAAAGTGAAAAGTAAAAGTGAAGTCGCTCAGTCATGTCTGACTGTTTGTGACCCCATGGACTGCAGCCTACCAGGCTCCCCTGTCCATGGGATTTTGCAGGCAAGAGTACTGGAGTGGGGTGCCATTGATTGAGCCTACTGATTAAAAATCACTCTGTTTGGTGCTTTACATATATGTAAATTTCACAGTCTCATATTCAAATTGTCATCATTAACCCTACATTATAAATGCAAACTTGAGAATCAGATAGCTAAACAACTGCCATTCATAGTCATTTTTCAGTTTTTGGAAGCTGCAGTCTTCACCCATATGTGCTATTTAAATATAGATTAATTGAAGACCTTGATGTGTATGTTTCCCTACAACATACTTCACACAAATAGCTTTTAAAAATTGATTAATCATGAATAACCCTTATCCAAAAAATATTTTTAAAAAGTTTGGAGTTGGTGAAAGTCTTGGTAGAGTTCATGAAAGCAAAGGAAGTGCAGTACAAACTAGAACGTTTCTGGGACACTGGGGACATTGACTTTGAGGATCTTCTCATTCAGCTTCTTTCACTCTGTGATGATGCCACTTTTTTTTTTCCCTTCCCTTGGCATTTTCCAGAATCAGAGGTTATGTCCATTGGTAGACCTGGAGGTACATTGCCCAGCTTAGATATCTCATAAAGAAACTTCTAGTTTCTAGTCAGTTTCCTCTCCTGTGATGGGAGTATAGTTTCTGAACCCTCAGATGTTACAAGGTTGGAATTTTTCCCTTACAATTGTCAATGCTTGTAAATTATTTCTATTTTCTCCCTGATGTCAGTCCTTTGGGAACTTTGAGGGCTTTGGGGGTTTCTTTAACCCACACTTTTCCAGACTGGACATTCCCTGTACTTATTCATTTTCACTGTTGTACATTCTCGATCTTTTGGCCTTGTGGTCATCATTAAAACAAACCCATTGTCACTGAGCCCACCTGGGGTTGGAAATAAATTCTAAGAGAGAAATGTGTTTCATTCTGAACTGCTTAAATTTCTTAATTTTTCATGGAAATTATCTTATAAAAATGGTATCTACTTTACAGTATTCTATTGGTTTTGCCATACATCAATATGAATCGGCCACAGGTATACATGTTTTCCCCATCCTGAACCCCCCTCCCTACTCCCTCCCTGTATCATCCCTCTGGGTCGTCCCAGTGCACCAGCCCCAAGCATCCAGTATCATGCATCAAACCTGGACTAGCGATTTGTTTCATATATTATATTATGCATGTTTCAATGCCATTCTCAAGTAATTAACCTCCAATTAAAATAAATTTATATTAAACAATGGTATCTAGGTAATTAATGATCATATAACCAAAATCATGTAATAATGTGGCTGGTTTTTGTTTTCAAGAGCTGCTATGCTTTCCAGTAACAGATAGTTAAGAAAGAATGCTAAACCTTACTTTGGATTTTTAATTTCAATAAAACTGACTTCTCTTTGAGTCAAATTCCCTCTGAGCCCTATTGGACCTGGTTGGACCTCTGGGAATAAAGGCTGGGATGGATGGGCCAGCTAGTGAAGGTTAAAAGCATAATCTTTAGGATTTTTATTAGGACTCTGCTTGCAAAATTCTATAGACACTCTTACTTTTAGTGTGCAGCTTTGCAAAATTGATCTGTGCTAATAACAAGGAAAGAAAACCTTTGTAAATCATGTCTATTCTCAGTTCCTTAAATTTCATAAGAGCTTGTTCAACACTAGCAATTTTAAGGAAAATGCTCAATTATTTTGACATGAACAAAGAAGGAGCTTTTGTGACTAATACCATTTCTCTTAAACATGAATGAGTCTAAACTGCAACTTCAGACAGTTGCTTTTAGAGACACCTGTTAGCTTGGACTGCCGCTAAAGTCTTCAGCTTAACTGACTCTCATCATACAGAAAGCACTGTGTGAGTTCTTTTCCTTTCTTGTCACCTTCCATGCACTCCCTAAACCCAGAGCTTCTATTTAGCTGCTTTTTGACAGGAAAGTGAGAGCTTATTTTCCCTCTTTATGCTTCCACCACTGTATAGCTGTCCCCAGTGGCTAGCCATAGATGCAGTAAGAGCAGCTGGATGGGCAGAAATAACATTACACTAAAATTCTAATGAATTAATTTGCAAAAATAAAAAAAAAATCACAGACACAGAAAACAAACTTTTTGTTACCAAGGGATAAGGAGAGGGAAGATAAATTAGGAGTTTATGATTAGCACATACACACTACTGTGTATAAAACAGATAAGCAAGAACCTACTGTAGAGCCTAGGGGACTATATTCAATATTTTGTAATAACATGTAAAGGAAAAGAATCTGAAAAAGAATGTGTGTGTGTGTGTATATATATATATATATATATACACATATGTATGTATATTTAATCATTTTTCTGTACACCTGAAAAACTAACAGAGCTTTGTAAACCAACTATACTTCAATAAATTTAATTACTAAAGTAAACAGACTTTTTAACCACATTTTTCACCTTAAAATTACCTTTACCAAGTATCTATAAGTTTGGCTTTAAAGGAAAATTTGCTTTTGGCTCAAGGATATTCTCATTATTTTACCTGCTTTGAAAAAGAATGTTGAGAGGCTTATTGTTGTCTAACATTAGAACTGACTACTATTTTCAAGTTAAACTTATAGTGCTGATATAAATGAATCCTAACAAATATTCCTTCTGCTCTGGCAAAGACCTTTGCATTAATTATTACATTATTGTAACTGCAATTTCTCACCAAATCCTAGGGAGTACTGACATTTGTCTAATAATAATCTCTATGGATCAAATAGAGGGTCCCTCATGACCATTATCTGACTTTTTCCACCCTTCCGTTTTCTTACTAGATGATAAAGGCACAAAATGACTTGCCATTCAAGTATAAAAGTCACTGATTTGAAGAAAATTATCCAAAATTTGGAGATAAGAGAAAAACAATACAATGTGACTTTTCACTGACAAACTGGAGTATTGTTTAACAAGGCCAACCAGAGTTTACCTCAGTGTTTGACTTGCTATCGTCTGTTTGGATATATTCCAGACAGTGTGAAGTGACATATTAACTTGTTTATTTTTGTTTTGTAGAAATGGTAACAGCAAACAAAGGTTATGGGTGTCTGGCTCTATAAGACATTTACCAGTTTTATATTTATCTAATGCAGTAATCTCATTCTTTCTTAAAAAAAAAAAAATGTTCCCTAAATATCATACTCACTCCTCATTTGTATAAGAGATATGTTCAAGGTAGTGGTGGAGATGGGTAATAAAAGTAAATAAATAAATTAGTAAATTATTCCACAAAAATAATACTACAAATTTGGGTTATAACAGACACTATAAAGAAACAGTGTAGAATCATAAGAAAAAGCTCACTTATGAGCCATGGAGTATCTTTTCTGGTAAGGAGATGTTTGAACTTAAGCTTGCATTGTAAGAAGAAAGTAGCCCTATGATATTCTTCAGGAAAGAGGGACATGTCAGCCAGAGAGAGCTGCAAATACAAATGTGCTCTATCAAGAACAAATCTGGCAACTTAAAGGAAAAGAAAGGCTAGTGCATTTGGAGAGTAGTGATTGAGAGAAAAATGGCAGGTTTAGATTTGGAGATTACATCCCATGGAATCTTGAAGATAATGATACATTATTCTAAATTCTATGAAAAGACTAAAGGATTTTGTACAAGCACGTGGCATAATCTCTATTGTGCTGTGCTTAGTCACTCAGTCGTGTCCAACTCTTTGTGACCCCATGGGCTGTAGTTGGCCAGGCTCCCCTGTCCATGGAATTCTCCAGGCAAGAATACTGGAGTGAGTTGCCATGTCCTCCTCCAGGGAATCTTCACAACCTGGGAGCAAACCCAGGTCTCCTTCAGTCCAGGCAGATTCTTTACCATCTGAGCCACCAAGGAAGCCCAAGAATACTGGTGTGGGTTGTCCATCCTTCTCCAGAGGATCATCCCCCTCTAGGAATCAAACTGGTGTTTTCTGTATTGCAGGTAGATTCTTAACTAGCAGAAACTCAAAGGAAATCTGTAATCTGTTTCATACTAACATAAAGATTTTTCTTTGGTTTAGTGTTGCTAGATTTAGCAAATAAAAATACAGAACATAATATATCTCATGACATGTTTGGGACATATTTATACTTAAAATACATTCTTGTTCATCTCTTTTAAATTTAGCCAGTTGTCTTATCTGGTAGCTTATACTGCTGCTATGTGAAATGCACATAGAAAAACCAGGGTTAAATCACGAGTAGTTTGAAGACCAGAGTGATAATCCCACGTGAGAAAAGGCAACAAAAGCGGTGTTGACTTGGAGATAGTGGTGGATATAAAGAGAAGAGGAGAGAGTCTAGAAATACTTTGTAAACAGAGCTGAAAGGATTTATTGATCATCTATGCCCAGGTTATTTAACTGAGACCAAAAAAAAAAAAAAAAAGGAAATAAAGAGAATTCCAAGGATTAGTCTTGATAAATAGGAAAATCACTGGACAATGTGAATGATGTTGTTCTACATGATTTTGATTATTTTATAACTTCCTCAGTGCTTATTTCTTCACAAAATGCACAATGGAACATTGATATTTTAATCTGTTTCATTTAGGTATTGATCTTGCACTAATGGATTTTTCAATAAAATAACACTGCTTAGCCCACAGTGGGATTTATATCCATGATAACAGAATGGTGAAGGGCTGTCCTGGGCTTTCCAAGTGGAGCTAGTGGTGAAGAACCCACCTGCCAATGCAGGAGACATAAGAGACACAACTCAACCCCTGGGTTAGTAAGAGGCCCTGAAGGAGGACATGGAAACCCACTCCAGTGTTCTTGCTTGGAGAATCTCCACGGACAGGAGAGCCTGGTAGGCTAAGCCCATAGGATCGCAGAGAATCAGACATTCCTGAAGTGACTGAACATGCCTTTGCAAGAATACAGAGATCCAAGTAACTGGAAACCAGAATCAGGGAGTCCTCCTAGACCTTGTCAATGAAAATAATAATATATAATTAACAATCTATACTGGGAATAGAAAAGAGTTTTATATGAGCCAAACTGAGGACTATAGCCCAGATTACTCTAATAGACTTCTCTGGAGAAGCATGTTTTTCATCACAATTTTATATCTTGTTGGAACAAAGAACATTACACCAATCAGGATGTCAAGATTTAACAAACAAACATTAGACCTGTACGTGCATAGCATGGCCTTGGCACCCGGGTGTGGCATTTTATCAAAGAATCAGCATCGGCATCCCAGGAAGGAAGGTGCTGAATCTTTATTGTTAACATGTATATATTTTACTTCTGGTCAGTGTGCCTTTCCTTAATATTAAAGTAGATGTACAATAAATTTTTAATAGACCACAAGCAGGCATGATATTCAAGTTAACTCATGTATACGTCAAAATAATTGCCCCATAACCTCAATATGTGAACATTTCTTTCATCATCCACAATAAGAACAAAACCCACAAAACTTGGCCACAGGTAAGAATGAAGTCCTTCAAAAACTGTAAAAGCAAGGTAACCCCAGATTTAGAGGGAGAACTGTCCATGGTTTAGAATCCATGCCAGAGGCCATAAAGGGAGCCAGCTCAGGGAGTGGGTGAATGAAGCCCGAGGCAGCGCTACCCCTCTCTTGAGCCTGGGCAGAGGAAGGCACACATGGAGGCTGGCACCCTGCGTGCCTGACCACTGTACATAGGTACAAAGAATGCTTGCACATTGATGAAGACAATGTTCTCTGTCATTCTGCTCATCAGAGATACATTCTCAGTGACAAAATTAAGTAATATCTATTAAGCTACAGTTTTTTAGGATTGAAAATGGCTAAAATATAAAAGATGACTGGATTGTAGCCAAGTCCCAGATCCTGAACTGACAAAGATTGAATGAGTGATAATTAAATTAAAGACATTCATAAATCATATTATTTATTTTTACTCCACAAGATTTATTTTCTTGTCCTCATTTCAACAAACTCACCAATGCTATAATTAGTATCAAAATGTTCACATAATTTCTGAGATATTGTCAGTGATGATTTTAAGAATTCAAAATCTAAGTGTAATTTTATTTAAAGGGAAAAGTCAGAATATAACTTCGTAAGGGTAAAATGAAATGGAAAAATAAGACTTTTAGAAATATTTTCACATTATTAAAGTTATAGATATCATAAAATATACAACCTTATCTAGTAAAATTAAAATGCAGGTTGCTTCTGGCTAAGATGGAATAAGAGGGGCTAGATGAACTGTCCTATCTGAAGCAAAAATAAAAAATACATTTAAAACACAGGTTTTAAAGACGCTGAATATTGGACAAGGCCGGCCAGTGATCCCTGGGAGGGGAACACTGACTGAAGCAGTCCAGCAGTGTCTGTCTGTCTCACCAAAGGCACAATGAGAGAGGGGAGGGCTCAGTGGGCAAACAGGGCCCAGAGAACCAGGCTGAGTTCTCCTGCTACCCTGATGAGGAGAAAAGAGTTTCACAGAGAGACTGCCAGCAATTCAGAAAATCACCGTCTCCTATGCAGCTGCACTGTGAACAAACTACCTAGGGTCCTGGCAAGTATCTTCCAAGAGGATGATTTTTAATAGGGTGTGGTGCTCACAAAAATCCAAGAAGGGTGTTTTTTCCCAGTGACCAGACTGGGAAACCTCATGGTTTCTGGGGCACTGGAAGAAGGGAATATATTTCACATAAGGAACCTTTTAAAGCAATCAATATGGTGTTCTTGATGATGGTACTGTGTTCATAAACATATATATATGGAAAGTGTTCAGCTTGTACAGCAGAAGATATGCAGTTATTGTATGTCAATGATACCTCACATTTTGCCTTAAAAAAAGGTGAATACATATTATATATGTATAAACTGTAATCAGAATGTTTAAATAATGCTTCAATTTGTTTAGGTTTTTAAAATAACCAAAGATTAGGAAATCCCCTGGCGGTCTAGTGATTAGGACTCTGTGCTTTCACTAACAATGTTCAGTCCCTGGTGGGAGAACCAAGATCTTTTGAGCTGTGTGGAGAGACCAGAAAACATAAAATTAAAAAGAAAAGAAAAAAGTGACTATAAGAAAAAAATCAAACATTGGAAGTAAATTTATGAGTAAAACTATTGCATCCATCTAGTTGTCAGTGAAGGCAATCAGTTTCATGGTTCACACACATGACCTCTAAGTTCACACATAATTGGGAATTGGGAGAAAATGTAATGGTTTTATCTTGCATGACCCTCTGCAGCCCTGAGTAATAGTGTGAATCCACACTATCACTGGTCGCCTCCAGAACTCCAAACTGGACCAGGAAAGGCTGCAGAAAATGGACCTTCCATGGTCTGGGTAAGGAAGCTCCCTTGGCATGTTGCAGGGATCTGTGGTCTGTGGTCAGTTGTCAGTGGATTTGTGGGAGGAACCTCAACAAGCTCACCAACCAGACCTTCCTCTAGGTTCTTCCCATTCCAAAGGCTTCCCTTCTTTTGGAGTCTGTGATCTTTATCAGCAGCCTCAGGGCCTTCCAATGTGTCACCTAGCATTTCTTTCTTTCTTTTTTAGGGTCAAGACCTTTATTTTCTGATTTAAAAAAATCATCCCTATCACAGACTTCCTATGTTCTCTTGTACCTTTGTCCCATTGGCTGCTGACAGTAGCTCCACACAGCTCTTTTCTTCCCACTGCCCACCTATCAACCTGAGTTTGACAGATCAATTCAATTTGTCCTTCCAAACTGTGGGAGCAAGGATTGGAATCTCCTGGCAAGTGTAGAGTTCCTCAATAACCAGTGTTTAAGCCTAGTCCATCACTCTATAGTTCTGCTTGCTCTTAGCTTTGGGGACTTTGGTCCCAGTATCCTCTGGGCATGAGCAAGTTGCTTTATGGAAGCCAGTATGAGGACTCCAGGAAGCACCAGCCACGGGCTGTTCAAGAAGGCAAAGTAAAACCAGAAGTCGAGTGGGTGTCCCAGCTCCCCATGCTGGAATCCATCATGGTACTCCATCAGGAAGTAGAGCACATCTCCATATACCTGACCCACAGAGACCACAAGCTGTAGGACAAAGTGGAGAGGTTGCTGGTGGAGAAAAGCGATCACCATCCATAGGCTGAGTGGTCCCCACACGGAAGCCATGATGGTCTCCATGCTTACCATGAAGTTATCATTCAGGACGTATTGACTGTCTCCCTTGGCATACTCTTTCCAGAGTTGAGATAAGATGGTTTCGTCTCCGAGAAGGTCCACGTGGCAGAGGCTGAACCAGCCTTCAGTCACCAAGTGAATGAACCCACATGTTGCAAACCAGCACAGGGACAGTCTCCGCCAAGCCCGCAGTGAGACAGCCGCAACACATGCTGACAACAGCCACGTGGTCACAACTGAGACTCAGAGACAGAGAAGAGGCCAGCCAGGATCTGTCAGGTGGGGCAGTCATTAGGCGCAGAGTTGTCCAGCCTCAGGCCCAGAGGCCAGAATGGGTGCACGGGACTGTTGGTCATGTCTTTGTAGGCCTGCAACCAACCCACAAGAAAACCTATTATTATTTTTTTTTAAATTGAAGTGCAGTTGATTTACAGTGTTACATTAGTTTCAGGGGTGAGGCAAAGTGACTCAGATTCTCTCCCATTATAGATTATTACAAGATGCTGAGTAGACCTCACTGTGTTATACAGTAGGGCCTTGTTGTTTATCAATTTTATGTACAGTAGTGGGTAGACATGAATCTCAACAACCTAATTTATCCTACTCTTTCTTCCCCCCTTTGGTAACCACAAGTCTTTTATGTCTGTGAGTCTGTTGCAGTTTTGTATATAAGTTAACTCGTATCACTTTAAAAATTCCACATATAAATAATATCATATGATATTCATCTTTCTTTGTCTGGCTTACTTCACCCTGTGTGATAATCTGTAGGTCCATCCATGTTGCTGCAAATGGCATTATTTCATTATTTTATATGGCTGAGTAAATCCAAAGGAAAACTACAATGGAAAAAGATATACACCCCAATGTTCATTGCAGAAATATTTATGATAGTCAATGTCCATCAAGTGATGAATGGATAAAGAAGATGTGGTCTATCTATCTTCTAGTTACATGTCACCTTGTATTTCAAAGAAGCAGGGATGGAACCTTTGCAAAGCCTTTCCCTGAAGCTATGACACTGCTGAAAGAGAGAGCACATAGAGAGGTGGGTCTCCTGAGCTGGACCCAGTAAAGGACACAAGTGTGTGCTTTGGTGAACTTATTTGGGGAATGTTTATAATAAGCAGAAACACATAAGGCACTGCTCTCAGTGCAGGACCCTTCTTGTTGGGCAGACAGAAAGATTAACTTGACAATGCTGAGATAGTCTTCACTCAGGTAGAAGACAAATTTCCCCAGAGTGCCTAGATCCTCTTGTGGATAATGGATATTTCCAATGAAAAGAGAAGGGGGAGGGCAAGCAGGCAGAATTTTCCTAGTAGCACATGACCCTGAACTTCCTAGGACACTCTGACCTCAGCATGAAGATGCTTATATTCCAGCTCATTAATTAAAATTACCAAAATAATGTTTTTCTTTTCAAAAGTGATTTCACAGAGGGTACAAGTGTACATGGTACCATTAACAAAGAGATCCTGAGAGCTGTTTCCTGATTACAGAAATCCATTTCTGGACCATCAAAGGAATGTAATTATGCAGATTTATGTAAATTATGTATGCAAATCACCTTCTAAATAAAGTGTTCAAGGGATAGAGCAAGCCCTGATCTGTGACTTGTCAATTTAAAGCTGTTTAGTGGGAAAGGATGCTAACAAAACCCGAGTGATGGAAGATAAACCTTACTTCTTCCATTTATTTTGGAAATAGTGGATTTGTGTAAGATAAGTAGTTATTCAGGCTAAGAAGATTGCAATGCCTCCCTGGTTGTCTTGAATACTAAGCAATCCAGATTTTTCTAGTACAGCAGCAGCCAATTCTATATGGCACTGAACCTTTGTGCATAAATTTGGAACAGTATTTATACATCTTCAAGCCTCCTCTACCAGATACTGGCCATGACAGCCCTGCAGCCTTGCTTGATCCTCCTGGGGTCTCAGCTTTCCCATCTGTGTCTTCCAAGAGAGGGGTAAACGGTGTATAGCGAAGCAGGCTGAGGCTTTATATCACATTAAGTGGTTTAATCACAGCTCTTAGTTGTATTTATCTTATTGTTTTTATATAAATATGCTGTAAACAATTGGTTGACCTTACCTGTTGATTATAAAGCCATATGTAAGAATGAAAACGTGATCAGTGCAAAGAAATAGAGGAAAACAACAGAATGGGAAAGACTAAAGATCTCTTCAAGAAAATTAGAGATGCCAAGGGAACATTTCATGCAAAGATGGGCTCGATAAATGACAGAAATGGTATGAAGATAACAGAAGCAGAAGATATTAAGAAGAGGTGGCAAGAATACACAGAAGAACTGTACAAAAACGATCTTCACGACCCACATAATCACGATGGTGTGATCACTCATCTAGAGCCAGACATCCTGGAATGTGAAGTCAAGTGGGCCTTAGAAAGCATCACTACAAACAAAGCTAGTGGAGATGATGGAACTCCAGTTGAGCTCTTTCAAATCCTGAAAGATGATACTGTGAAAGTGCTGCATTCAACATGCCAGCAAATTTGGAAAACTCGGCAGTGGTCTCAGGACTGGAAAAGGTCAGTTTTCATTCCAATCCCAAAGAAAGGCAATGACAAAGAATGCTGAAACTACTGCACAATTGCACTCATCTCACACGCTAGCAAAGTAATGTTCAAAATTCTCCAAGCCAGTCTTCAGCAACACTTGAACCATGAACTTCCAGATGTTTAATGTGGTTTTAGAAAAAGCAGAGGAACCAGATACAAAATTTCCAAATCTGCTGGATCATCAAAAAAGTAAGAGTTCCCGAAAAACATTTATATCTGCCTTATTGACTATGCCAAAACCTATGACTGTTTGGATCATAATAAACTGTGGAAAAATCTGAAAGAGATGGGAATAACAGACCACCTGACCTGCCTCTTGAGAAACCCATATGCAGGTCAGGAAGCAACAGTTAGAACTGGACATGGAACATCAGACTGGTTCCAAATAAGAAAAGGAGTATGTCAAGGCTGTATATTGTCACCCTGCTTATTTAACTTATATGCAGAGTTCATCATTAGAAACGCTAGGCTGGAAGAATCACAAGCTGGAATCAAGATTGCCAGGAGAAATATCAATAACCTCAGATATGCAGATGACACCAGCCTTATGGCAGAAAGTGAAGAGGAACTAAAAAGCCTCTTGATGAAGGTGAAAGAGGAGAGCGAAAAAGTTGGCTTAAAGCTCAACACTCAGAAAACGAAGATCATGGCATCTGGTCCCATCACTTCATGGGAAATAGATGGGGAAACAGTGGAAACAGTGTCAGACTTTATTTTTGGGGGCTCCAAAATCACTGCAGATGGTGACTGCAGCCATGAAATTAAAAGACACTTACTCCTTGGAAGAAAAGTTATGACCAACCTAGATAGTATATTGAAAATCAGAGACATTACTTTGCCAAAAAAGGTCCATCTAGTCAAGGCTATGGTTTTTCCAGTGGTCATGTATGGATGTGAGAGTTGGACTTTGAAGAAACCTGAGCACCGAAGAATTGATGCTTTTGAACTGTGGTGTTGGAGAAGACTCTTCAGAGTCCCTTGGACTGCAAGGAGATCCAACAAGTCCATTCTGAAGGAGACCAGCCCTGGGATTTCTTTGGAGGGAATGATGCTAAAGCTGAAACTTCAGTACTTTGGCCACCTCATGCGAAGAGTTGACTCATTGGAAAAGACTCTGTGCCTGGGAGGGATTGAAGGCAGGAGGAGAAGGGGACAACAGAGGATGAGATGGCTGGATGGCATCACTGACTCGATGGACATGAGTGTGAGTGAACTCCGGGAGTTGGTGATGGACAGGAAGGCCTGGCGTGATGCGATTCATGGGGTCACAAAGAGTCGGACACGACTGAGCCACTGAACTGAACTGAAGTGAAGAATAAAAACTAATAATAATGTCAATAATAAATGTAACATATGAGCAAAGGTCCTTGCAGACCATCAAAACCTTTGAGGAAATCTTCACAAATATAAAACAGAATAGGAATGAAGAGGGAAAAGTGGCCAAAGAAAACTGAGATCCAAATCTCAAACTGAGTTTTCAGAACTTACGAGGAACTGATACACATATAGGAGAGGGCAGTTAGAAGGGCTTTTCTCTTCACCCATCAATCAGTTGAGCCAATCACACTGTGTCTTCCTTCTCCTGCATTGGATCTTCCTAGCATCTGGATTCCTTCCAGATGAATCTCTACATTGAAGGGGAGTGGCCAACCCTAGGAGTCATGAGTGATGTGCTGAGAACTAGACTCACCTCCAAGTGGTTCCAGCCTTCCATTAGACATGAAAGACTAAAATCCATTAGAGACAGAGCCTCCACTAGAGAGGGATGAATCCAGAGTCATCCCCCTTTGCTCTAAGGGCAGCATAGTTGTTGCTGGGAAACAAGGTATCCAATATGAAAGTAAGTTCTGAGTAGTACTTCATTAATAAATATGAATCAACAGGGAACATGAAGTGTATGAAGACAAGACCCTCAAGAGATGGGCCTACAGACCATAGAGGGAAGAAGCAAAGATAACTAAAGTTTCTATGACAGTTTAAGAATGTTTTGATTAGTATCCTAATAATACCCAGTTTCTAAGCTACCTATGGCACTGGCTCTCAAACAGGGTGATCTTGCTACTTCCCACTGCTCCCCTCAAAAGTATTTGGCAACTTCAAGTTGCATTTTTTTTTTTTTTTTCCTATTGGTCTCTAGTGGGTAAAAGTCAGGGAATCGTGTTCTCTACAGGTTTATGCATGTGGTGCGTACTCATTAGTATCTGACTTTGCACTCCCATGGACTATAGCCCACCAGGTTCCACTGTTCATGGGATTTTCCACACAAGAATACTGTTGTGGGTTGTCATCTCCTACTTCAGGGGATCTTGATGACCCAGGGAGCGAATCTGTGTCTCTTGAGTCTCCCACATTGGCAGATGGATTCTTTGCCACTGCACCACCTGGGAAGACAATAGTGTCCAGGATGATTAAATATGTACATAAAATACAGAAGAAAACAAAGGATAAATTTATTGATTGTATGTGTGTGTGTGTGTGTGTGTGTGTGTGTTCAGTCCGCCTGATTTAAAAGCCAAACCAGTAATAGGTATTTTGATAATAATGAAACTGTATGCAAGATCCTTCCTCCCTGTTTTTTGAGATAAAAGGCTTTTGCTTTAGTCTCCTAGGCCTCCCCTGAGTTTCAAAAGGTTGACTCACGAGATAGTCAATAGGAAATTCGAAGATGTAGAAATGAAAAAAAAAATAGTTGTTGAGCTGGAAACCAGTAACAATTTAGACTATAAATCCACTCCATAGCAGAATCACTAAGCTTCTAATTGTCTAAAAGATGTAGATAATGGTCTGACACGCATTCCAATGTTGTTTTCACAGGAAGAAGATCCTCACCAGATGAAAACTTCTGACTGCAAGAACTTAGACGTTGGACTGGTTTAAACCAGAAGGCTGATTATATGTGAAACTTCACTTTGATGCCAACCAATAAGAGAATTTTGCATAATCCCACACCCCGCAGCTCCGTCCCTTACACTGCCTTTAATACCCCTTCCCTGAAACTATTGAGGGGTATTCTGAGCATTAGTTGCCCTTCTCCTTGCTTTGCCCCTCCATAAATACTGCATTTTCCTTTCCCATAATCCAATGTCAATATATCAGCTTTTCTGTGCAGGTGTCCCAGGACCATTAATGATTGTGCAATCATAAAACAAAGGAAAAAGAAGTAGATAACGAAGTAAATCACAGAAGAATATTTTCTTGAGTTTAAGTTTCAAAAAGTCTATCTATCTTGACCAATAATAATTACTCACATTCAGAAAAATCCTTCTCAAATTAAAAATATATTGTGGTGATGAAAAAGACAAAATTCTGAAAGAAACTGAATGTGGAGAGGGAGGAAGATGGTGAGGTACCATTTACTTTCTCAGAAACTCAAAGAGTAGTCAGACAAAGGTAAAACTTTAAAATTTCTGAAAGAAAATTACAATTATACTTTAGTAATCAACTTAATACATTTTGAGAACAAAATAAAATTTATTTTTGGCATGTAGGAAATATGTCAAAAAATAAATGATTATGTTGAACAATAAAACAAAATAAATTATCCTTATCCTTTTAAAGTTGACAACACAACTATCACAAAATACAGAAAAAATATTTTAAAATAACACAGTTATGTAGTATTTTTCCTATAGCTTTTGTATAGAACTAAATGATTGGCTTCTTTGTATTGAGTATCAGGACTTACAAAGTTTGGTATTTACTATTGAGTAAATGTGGCTATATTGAGAAATTGAAGAGATACAAAGCACAGGAATAGATTCATGTAGATACTTGATAAATGAAAATACACCATTACAGAGCAGAGAGAAATAGTTGATTTGGGTTCAATTAGATAGCCCTCCCCCCCCAAAAAAAAAAAAAATTAACCCTTCCCTCATTTCATATTCAAACATTAAGTTGTAGGTAAATTTAAGATTTTAAAAGGAAAAGTAATAAAGCTTTTAGGAAATATAGTGTTTTTATAACCTTGGAGTAGAAAAAGTCTTTGAAAAGACTTGAAAGTCCCCAAAGTACTAATCATGAAAAATAAAGGATAGATAAATCAGTCTATTAAAGTTAATTATTCATTTTTAAAAATTATTAAAAAATGAGAGTGAAAAATTAAAATTCAAAGTGGTAGAAGTGTTTGCAACATATATAACAAACAGCAGCCTCACGACCAGAATATAAAATTAACTCCTAATATAAGAAAATGGCAACAGAGTAAGGGATGGTGGGATAGCATCACCAACTCAATAGATATGAGTTGAGCAAATTCCAGGAGACAGTGAAGGACAGAGAAGCCTAGCATACTGCAGTTCATGAGGTCACAGAGTTAGACAGGACTTAACAATTGAACAATAGCAATTCTAGGGGGAAAAAAAAATGTCAGGTCATTCAGGAAGAAAAGTATTTGCAAGAGATTTGAACAGATGATTCACCAAAAAAGTATTTGAAAGGCCATTTAGCATGCAAAAAGGCATGCAATCTCTTTAAGAAATGGGAATTACAAACTAAAATTTAAAAACTTCATTGAAATGCCACTACTAACCCTTCAGAATATCCAAAAATTAAAGAGTGTCAGTACTGCATGCAGGTGATAATAGAGAGCAACTTCATGCACTGCTGATGGGAGCATTAATTGGAAATTAGCTTATATTCTAAATTTAAATATAAATACACCTGAGGTGCCAGGAATTTCACTCTTAGTTATATATCCAACAGAAATGCTTGCATAATAAGAAGCATGTCAATGAAGTTCATAACAGCGTTACTCACCTAGTAAAAAATGAAAATCAAATGGATTCCTTCGTAATAGGTTCTATAAAAAAAAAAAAAATTGGCAATAGCACACAATTCAATACTCTCCTCTCTATTTCAAATTTTAAAACTCAATAATTGTTTTCCATGGCAAATTTTCGCTAGCTCTTTGATAATCCTGTTAATAACCAATAGAAATTCATTAATATCTCGGGAAGTAATTTATCTGACTAAAAGGTTTGGCTTCATTTTGAAAGACCTCAACCCTTTGGATTCACAAGCAGATTAAGGGACAGATTTGTGTTTCTGCTGACTGTGGTTTTCCTCTGTCTTCATTTATCTCTGTGCCTTGTACTGAGCATAGGCAGAAAACTTTGTTACAATGTCTTTAGCACTTGTTGAAATACTCAATTCTAGTTTTTCACTTTATTCTTGTACATTGGATTTATACAAATGCAAACAATTTCTGCTCTTTTTGATTTTTCGTATTTCTCTTTTTTACTAGTTTTTTTTTTTTTTTTTTTAAGCATGCTAAAATTGTTGCTTTCCTCTATCACTTATTTCCTAAGATACAAGGATCCTTTTAGCTGGAAATTCAGAATATCACTTTTGAAACCCACTTGATTTTTTGACACACATCACAACTGGAAATATTAAGGTTGTTTTGTTTTCTAAAAAAATTTAAAATCTGTATTCCTAAACTGCAAGAAATAAGTCACAGCTTTTCTCTGAGGTAACTTTTTATCTTTTCCCTTAATTCTGTCACTTTCATGTAGGTTCCTTTTTGTACCTCTCCTTTCATCATTAATAAATTTTGTTTCTTAAATAAATAGAAGACAGGATATGTTGGTTTCTGAACAACAGATTGCAAGTTACTGTCCTCATCCACAGTTATTTCTACAGGAGTAAAGACCATAAACTACTTGCTAGGTAGCCATGTTTCATAATGATACTCAATGAACACAAAGGGTAGCTTGTTATAGGATACCAAGACAATCTTTAGAAGCTATGCCCTATCATTCAGTTAGACAAGGCTGTGGTCCTAGTGTGATTAGATTGACTAGTTTTCTGTGATTATGGTTTCAGTGTGTCTGCCCTCTTGCAGGACCTACCGTCTTACTTGGGTTTCTCTTACCTTGGAAGTGGGGTATCTCTTCATGGCTGCTCCAGCAAAGTGCAGCCACTTCTCCTTACCGTGGATGAGGAATATCTCCTCACCCCCACCCCTCTCGACCTTGAACATTAAATAGCTCCTCTAGGCTCTCCAGTGCCCACGCAGCCACCACTCCTTGGACTTGGGGCACCTCCTCCCAGCTGCCGCCCCTGGCCTTGGGTAGGGGTAGCTCCCCTCGGCTGCTCCTGTGCTGTCACAGCCTGGCACTCTTGGCCACTCCCCCTGATCTCGGACACGGGGTAGCTCCTCTAGGCTGCTGCCCCTGACCTCGGATGTGGACGTGGGGTAGCTCCTCCCTGCCACTGCCCCTGAGCTCAGACGTGGGGTAGCTCCACTCAGCCACTGCCCACTTGGCGTGGGGTCCTCCAGACTTCAGCCCCTGACCTTGGACATGGGTAGCTCCTCTCCGCCATGCTCTGGACGTTGTCGCTCTGTCTGTCTTCACAGCCGTCCATGCTCTTACTACATTCAAGGAAAGAGAAACCCAAGTAAGACAGTAGATCTTGCAAGAGGGCGGACACACTGAAACCATAATCACAGAAAACTAGTCAATCTAATCACACTAGGAACACAGCATTTTCTAACTCAATGAAACTAAGCCATGCCCTGTGGAGCCACCCAAGACAGGCAGGCATGGTGGAGAAGTCTGACACAATGTGGTCCACTGGAGAAGGGAATGGCAAACCACTTCAGTATTCTTGCCTTGAGAATCCCATGAACAGTATGAAAAGGCAAAATGATAGGATACTGAAAGAGGAACTCCCCAGGTCAGTAGGTGCCCAATATGCTACTGGAGATCAGTGGAGAAATAACTCCAGAAAGAATGAAAAGATGGAGCCAAAGCAAAAGCAATACCAAGCTGTAGATGTGACTGGTGATAGAAGCAAGGTCCGATATTGTAAAGAGTAATATTGCATAGTAACCTGGAATGTCAGGTTCATTAATCAAGGCAAATTGGAAGTGGACAAACAAGAGTGAACGTCAACATTCTAGGAATCAGCAAACTAAAATGGACTGGAATGGGTGAATTTAACTCAGATGACCATTATAGCTACTACTGTGGGCAGGAATCCCTTAAAAGAAATGGAGTAGCCATCATGGTCAACAAAAGAGTCTGAAATGCAGTACTTGGATGCAACCTCAAAAATGACAGAATAATCTCTGTTCGTCTCCAAGGCAAACCATTCAATATCACAGTAATCCAAGTCTATGCCCCAACAAGTAATGCTGAATAAGCTGAAGTTGAACGGTTCTGTGAAGACCTACAAGATCTTTTAGAATTAACACCCAAAAAAGATGTCCTTTCATTATAGGGGACTGGAATGCAAAAGTAGGAAGTCAAGAAATACCTGGCATAACAGGCAAATTTGGCCTTGAAATGCGTAATGAAGCAGGACATAGACTAATAGAGTTTTGCCAAAAAATACACTGGTCATAGCAAACACCCTCTTTCCAACAACACAAGAGAAGACTCTACACGTGGACATCACCAGATGGTCAACACTGAAATCAGATTGATTATATTCTTTGCAGTCAAAGATGGAGAAGCTCTATACAGTCAACAAAAATAAGACCAGGAGCTGACTGTGGCTCAGATCATGAACTTCATATTGCCAAATTCAGATATAAATTGAAGAAAGTAGGGAAAACCACTAGACCATTCCGGTATGACATAAATCAAATAAGTGAGAAATAGATTTCACAGCTTGGATCTGATAGACAGAGTGTCTGATGCACTATGGATGGGGGTTCGTGACTCTGTACAGGAGACAGGGATGAAGACCATCTCTATGGAAAAAAATGCAAAGAAGCAAAATGGCTGAGGAAGCCTTACTAATAGCTGTGAAAAGAAGAGAAGCAAAAAGCAAAGGAGAAAAGGAAAGACTCAAGCATTTGAAAGAAGGGTTCCAAAGAGTAGCAAGAAGAGATAAGAAAGCCTTCCTCAGTGATCAATGCAAAAAATAGAGGAAAACAACAGAATGGGAAAGACTAGAGATCTCTTCAAGAAAATTAGAGACACCAAGGGAACATTTCATGCAAAGATGGGCTCGATAAAGGAAAGAAATGATTTGGACGTAACAGAAGCAGAAGATATTAAGAAGAAGTGGCAAGAATACACAGAAGAACTATGCAAAAAAGATCTTCACAACCCAGATAATCACAATGGTGTGATCACTCACCTAGAGCCAGACATCCTGGAATGTGAAATCAAGTATCCACTTGCAACATTTTTGCTGACTGTAGCATCTGTAATGATTTGTCCATTTTCTTTTTTCGTATTTGTTATGGGTGCCTCTTCCCTTTTTCTTGATTGGTCTTTGGCCTCTTGGAATAACCAATATTGCTTTTGTTGATTTGCTGATTTTTAATATTTTAAAATTTTATTAATGCTTTTTAGTATTTTTCCCTTCTACTATTCATAGTTTACTTTTGTTGACATGGATACTTGTATCATTGACACACATCTTTTATTAATATTTTTTAAAAATATGTGCAGATATATAAAGTTCCTGTAAGCATTTTATAGCTGCATTCCATGTGTTCTTATGTAGGTATTGTATAATTTTTTTCTATTAAATTCAAAAATGTTAAAAAAAAAAAAAAGAAAGAAAACATCACTACAAACAAAGCTAGTGGAAGTGATGGAATTCCAGTTGAGCTCTTTCAAATCCTGAAAGATAATGCTGTGAAAGTGCTGCACTCAATATGCTAGCAAATTTAGAAAACTCAGCAGTGGCCATATACTGGAAAACGTCAGTTTTCATTCCAATCCCAAGAAAGGCAATGCCAAAAAATGCTCAAACTACCACACAGTTGCACTCATCTCACATGCTAGTAAAGTAATGCTCAAAATTCTCAAACCAGGCTTCAGCAATGCATGAACCGTGAACTTCCAGATGTTCAAGCTGGTTTTAAGAAGGGCAGCAGAATCAGAGATCAAATTGCCAACATCGGCTGGATCATGGAAAAAGCAAGGGAGCTCTAGAAAAAATATCTATTACTGTTTTCTTGACTATGCCAAAGTATTTGACTGTGTGGATCACAACAAACTGTGGAAAATTCTTCAAGAGATGGGAATAACAGACCACCTGACCTGCCTCTTGAGAAACCTATATGCAAGTCAGGAAGCAACAGTTAGAACTGGACATGGAACAACAGACTGGTTCCAAATGGGAAAAGGAGTGCGTCAAGACTGTATGTTTTCACTGTGCTTATTTAACTTATATGCAGAATACATCATGAGAAACGCTGGGCAGGAAGAAGCACAAGCTGGAGTCAAGATTGCCAGAAGAAATGTCAATAACCTCAGATATGGGAATGACACCAGCCTTATGGCAGAAAGTGAAGAGGAACTAAAAAGCCTCTTGATGAAAGTGAAAGAGGAGAGTGAAAAAGGTAGCTTAAAGCTTAACATTCAGAAAACGAAGATCATGGCATCTGGTCCCAATACTTCATGGAAAATAGATGGGGAAACTGGAAACAGTGTCAGAATTTATTTTTGGCGGGGGGGAGGGGTGCTCCAAAATCACTCAGATGGTGACTGCAGCCATGAAATTAAAAGACGCTTAATCCTTGGAAGAAAAGTTATGGACAACCTAAATAGCATATTCAAAAGCAGAGACATTACTTTGCCAACCAAGGACCGTCTAGTCAAGGCTATGGTTTTTCCTGTGGTCATGTATGGATGTGAGAGCTGGACTGTGAGGAAAGCTGAGCACCAAAGAAGTGACGCTTTCGAACTGTGGTGTTGGAAAAGACTCTTAAGAATCCCTTTGATTGCATGGAGATACAACCAGCCTATTTGGAAGGAGATCAGCCTTGGGATTTCTTTGGAGGGAATGATGCTGAAGCTGAAACTCCAGTACTTGGCCACCTCATGCGAAGAGGTGACCCATTGGAAAAGACTCTGATGCTGGGAGGGATTGGAGGCAGGAGGAGAAGGGGACAACAGAGGATGAGATGGCTGGATGGCATCACTGACTCGATGGACATGAGTCTGAGTGAACTCTGGGAGTTGGTGATGGACAGGGAGGTCTGGCATGCTGTGATTCATGGGATCGCAAAGAGTTGGATACAACTGAGCGACTGAACTGAACTGAACTGATGCCCTATCATAAAAGCATAACTATGCTACCATTTCCAAGTATGTAAACTATAGAAATATTTTTCCAACTAAGATTGAACCAGAGATGTAAAGTTGAACAATTATGAAAAGCTGAGATATGGTGAGTCAAGTCCACACACAAAATACAATTAGGAATGGTTATCTTTCCTCCCCATGCTCTGGGAAGCAGATCTATATTGGTCACTTCTTTGATTTCTTCCTTCTCTTAGGTTTGTCAAAAGAAAGGGAGTGAACTGCAGTAATTCTAATATCTATTCTCTTTCTCCACTTTAATCCTCTCTACCCTTCTCTTGCTGTGTTCCAATAACTATGCCCTCTGTTTTTTCCTCTAGTTCTAGGAATGGTAATGATCCAAATTGAATAGTCCAGAATACAGTTCTTTTCTCGTTTTCCTACGTCCTGCCCACACCTTTGTGACTTGATTCATGTTGACTTAACTCATGTTACTTGACTCACTTCTAGTCACCTGTTTTGAGTATACCCTCTGTGTCTGTCAGAACCCTGACTTATTCATGAGGGAAAATGAAATGATACAGTATATAGTTGGTTAAAGTTAGGAACAACCATGAAGTAAAATAGTAACAGAGATGAAGAGTAACTGGTCCTGAAATATTGTGTGGTCTAACTTCAGTATCATGATAATACTCCTCTTTAAACCAACAGATAAGACAGAACAAAACAACTCTTGAATATTACATGGCTAATTAGTTAATAGGCCAGAAGTCAAATTTACTGANTACATTAAATTATTTTCTAAGCCATCTCTAATCTAGGGTTACCTATGAAGAGAAAAGCAAGACTGGACACCTTTCGGAGAAGGCAATGGCACCCTACTCCAGTACTCTTGCCTGGAAAATCCCATGGATAGAGGAGCCTGGTAGGCTGCAGTGCATGGGGTCGCTAAGAGTCAGACACGATACAGCAACTTCACTTTCACTTTCCACTTTCATGCATTGGAGAAGGAAATGGCAACCCACTCCAGTGTTCTTGCCTGGAGCATTCCAGGGACGGTGGAGCCTGATGGGCTGCCATCTATGGTATTGCACAGAGTCGGACACGACTGAAGTGACTTAGCAGCAGCACCAACAGCAGACACCTTTCAGCAGAGACAACCATACTATGCCTTCACGAAAAATGGATTTTTTTTCAGATATAGGAAACACATTTTCCTTGGCTCTCTGAGATTGATTCATGCTAACAGCAGTTTTTATTTAATTTTAAAATATGTTCCATGTGAAATATAAAGTAAGTCAATCCAACAATAGCTTTGGCTGACACATGCTGTAAAACATGGTTGATGAAATACAGTCATCTCTTTGTGCTATAAAATAGGTTTATAGCATTATTATCTTTCACTAGCGCCCATGTGCAAGAAAGAAAAATGATGGGAAAAGAGGAGAGAAGCTAACATTTTTTAAGTGTACGGATTTTGTTGTTTTATTAATTCAACTTTGAAATGTGTCCCTTAAGTATTAATGCAATAAATTTATCTGCATAAGTTTTTGCCACAGTTGTTTCAAGGAGTTTGTTCATAAATTGTATTATCACTAGCATAAGAATATCCCACTAGTGTTCTTATCTTATACTATGACATCACCTCCATTAGAATCTCTTCATGGTGGCTTTCTTTATGTTGTATCTAGTTAAGGTATCTTTTTCATTCTATTAAAGGACCTCTTTTTCATCTCTATTATTTCATCTCTATTGTTTCTAAATTTTATATTGAGATAATCATACCTTAATACTTTTTCTGTTATGTGTTTAATTGCTAAGTTGTGTTCACTACTTTTGTGACCCCATGGACTGTAGCCCACCAAGTTCCTCAGTCCATAGGATTTCCTAGATGAGAAAGAATACTGGAGTGGGTTGCTATTTCCTTCTCCAAGGGATCTTTATGACCCAGGGGACAAATCCACATCTCCTTCATTTTAGGCACATTCTTTGCTGCTGAGCCACTGGTGAATCCTCCTAAAGTAAAACTGAATGATTATGGAATAATTTAGAAAAACATTAATAAATTTAATTTTATTTTTAATTTTGCTTTATTCTCTCTCTGGTTCAGTTTGAAATGAAGTTTACAAAGAAGAAATACTATATCTCTCATCTCCTGACTCAAAGCACACTTGAGCATTGACTAGTTTGGACAGAATTCTTTATTGGAGAGACACCCAAATTTGTGGTAATAATAAAGACCTAAATAATATTTTATTCCATGAAAAAGAAATGTTCAAGATATTAAAATGTCCTCTAAATTTCTGCAACAATCATATCTGATATTTTAAAGAAAGGTCCATATCGAGCTATCTATTTATCTCTATTATTAAAGTTCAAAATTCAACATTTATCTTAATGTTTGAAACACAGTACTA
>SJYQ01104730.1:783985-802213 GCA_006410935.1 Redunca redunca
TTAAATTATTGAGTGAGTAAATAAAGAGAAATATATTTGGTATGTGATGCTTTTTGTTATGAGAATTAAAACTTAAAATTATATTTATCTACATATATACTAAGTAAATATGATCATTTAAATTGCTTGACAAGAGATATGATAAGCTGAAACTGGAGAAATTCTTATAAAATTTGTCAAATTGCAAGCCTATAAAAGACAGGGAAAATTATCAGGGATTCTCAAAGAAGAAAATTCATAAAAGGTTAGAGCTGGGTGTGTGCATACATGCTCAGTTGTTCAGTCATGTTTGACTCTTTTTAAGACCCTATGGACTGTAGCCTACCAGGCTGAGGTTAGCAACTTCCATCAAATAGTAAATACAATATTTTTAAAGGAATAAAATATATCACATAATAAATAATATCAATATGCAAGAGATAAAATCCCATCAGAAACACTAAACTAATAACAAGCAAAAATATGTGTCAGAAAAGTGTATAAAAACAAAGTCCATGTACTTATTCAAGAAAGTATGACCTTGTGCAGCTGCAGGCTGGCATCTGAGCCAGATGGAAGCTTTGTGAACACAGGTTGCTTCACCCTGTCCCCAAAGTTTCAGGTTCACCCGGCTTGGGAAACACACATTCAGAAATAACCAACTCTCCAATGTTACTGAACACAAGTTCCTGAGCCCCACACACAGTGAGAGCCAACAGATCAAAATGTCAGATTTTGGAGAAGAGAAAAGTTCATTGAAGGACATCCATGGGATTGGGTGGCTTGTGCCTTAAAAAACCTGAACTCTGGGAAGGGTTTCAAAAAGACATTTTTAAAGGCAAAGTGAGGGAGAGGCGTGGTTGGTTGTTGCAAAGTTCTTAGTGCAGGGATCCTTTGTTCTTGAAGCTATCCACCTAAGTCAGGTCAGGATGTTCCTGTAAACCTTCAACAAGATAATGTTACTCTCTGTTCTGCACATTTTTGTCTCTATATGAATGGACTCTTAAAGGTCAGGGCTTTAAGAATGGGCTTCCTGTATATTTCAGGCTATAGGCAAAGTGCTTTTACAAAAGATGCAGAAGCAGCATGATTAAGCACAGGAAAAGGAACAGATCTAATATGGAGTCAGATGTGTTCTTTCCTATTACAGTATGAAAGCCTATTTGGTTTTCTGAACCTAAGTTGCTGGTTCACAACTGGATACACAAACTTCCTGCATTAACTTGATGCTGGTTGAGATTCAGGGCCATTTTTACTTTATACATAAAATTATGAGGTGTATGAATATTTATGACTGTGGTTGAGCAGTAGCTTGAAATAATATGTTCTACTTGCTTTCTCTCAAAATTTCACAGAATGGACTAAAAGGGTTTAGTCCTCAAGGAAAATACATTCTTGAAAAGAGGATTATAGCCCCTCAAATATCAATAAAGTGTGGGGATGAGGAAGTAGATGGATGTTAGAAATTGTCTTAGGAAACTAGAGGAAAGTGAACCCTAACTGCCTGTCATTGGCAAAGGCTATGGGAAGCACATTTGCAGAACATCACCTAAACCTCAGAACTGGAGGCACCAGACATGTATGAAGGTGAGGGTTGCTGACTCTTCTTTATAAAAGGAAGATTAAGTTAAATAAATTCCCAAGTCATAAGCACCCAGGTAGATGTTCCACACTGGTAGAAAAAAAGGGGACATTACTTTCTTGGGAATTTGAAATAGAGAGGGCTGGACTTGGGCACACCAGGCACAAAAGAATTTAAGGACAGAGACGGAATTCTGAGTTTAAATGGTGATCACTCCAGCCCTCTTTTTGTTTGTCTTCTAGGATAATAGAAGCAAAGACTATAGTCTAAGTATACATCGAGTGAGATTCCACTCTGGGTTAATAAATAGTTACAAAATAAAATACTCAAAACTACTAATCATTTTTAGTCCTTTCCAAAAAACCACTTTGGCTTTGCCTAAACTCACTAACATTAGTACCAACATTTGACTAAGACCATCACATCCCCACCTCTGCCCCCAGTATGTGTCTTAGCAATTCTTTCCTACAAAGTCAGAGAGCAGGTAACACTTCTACTATAAAGACAGGGCCAAAAGAAACAAACAAACAAACAAAAAAGCACCCTGAGGAAACAAAAAAGGCAGAAAAGCTTACAGAAGTGAAAAGAAAAATACAATGCTCAAAATATCAGTAACATAAGATATTTCATCCATGAAACAAGATTTCCTTAGAATATAAAGTAAAACACATAAAATGTAAAAAGAGTTTTGGAATAAAAGTATCATGGCAGGAATTCAAAATTTGGTAGAAAAAAATTAAAAGTAAGGAAATATCCTACTTTTGCATTCCAGTCCCCTGTAATGAAAAGGACATCTTTTTTTGGGTGTTAGTTCTAGGTCTTGTAAGTCTTCATTCAACCATTCAACTTCAGCTTCTTCAGCATTACTGGTTTACACGTAGACTTGGATCACTGTGATATTAAATTGTTACCCTTGGAAATAAACAGGTCATTTTGTGGTTTTTGAGACTTCATCCAAGTACTGCATTTTGGACTCCTGTTGACTATGATAGCTACTTCATTTCATGTAAGGGATTCTTGCCCACAGTAGTAAATGTAATGGTCATCTGAGTTAAATTCACCCATTCCAATCCATTTTAGTTCACTGATTCCTAAAATGTTGATATTCACTCTTGCCATGTCCTGTTTGACCACTTCCAATTTGCCTTGATTCATGGACTTAACATTCCTGGTTCCTATGAAATATTGCTCTTTACAGCATCATATTTTACTTCCATCACCAGTCACATCCACATCTAGGTGTTGTTTGTGCTTTGGTTCCATCTCTTCATTCCATAAGGAATTATTTCTTCACTGATCCAGTAGCATATTGGGCACCTAGAGACCTGGAGAGTTCAGCAAAGCAAAGGCTAACAGAGTTTTGAAAAGAGAATACACTGGTTATAGAAAATACCCTCTTCCAACAACACAAGAGAAGATTGTACACATGGACATCAACAGATGGTCAATAACAAAATCAGATTTATTATATTCTTTGCAACTAAAGCTGGAAAAACTCTATGCAGTGAGGAAAACCAAGACAAGGAGCTGACAGTGGCTCAGATCATGAACTTCTTAATGCCAAATTTAGAGTTAAATTGAAGAAAGTAGGGAAAACCACTAGACTATTCATGTATGACCTAAAACAAATCCCTTACAATTATAAAGTGGAAGTGACAAATAGATTCAAAAGATTAGATCTGATAGGCAGAGTGCCTAAAGAACTATGGATGGAGAGGGGCAGTCCTAAGATGGCGGAGGAATAGGACGGGGAGATCACTTTCTCCCCCACAAATTCATCAAAAGAACATTTCAACACTGATTAAATTCCACAAAACAACTTCTGAATGCTGGCAGAGGACATCAAGTACCCAGAAAAGCAGATCATTGTCTTCAAAAACAATGAACCCCTCTGGGTGTCCCTCAATGTGGAGAAACTTTTCATCTTTAACCTAGATGTTTTATCAGTGCTGTATGAATGGAGAAGTCTTGAGGCTATTGTAAAAATAAACTGAAAACCAGAAGCAGGAGGCTTAAGTCCAAATCCTGAGAACATCAGAGAACTCCTGAATCCAGGGAACATTAATTGATCGGAGCTCATCAAACGCCTCCACACCTACACTGAAACCAAGCACCACCCAAGGGCCAACAAGTTCCAGAGCAAGACATACCAACCGAATTCTACAACAACACAGGAACACACCCCTGAGCTTCAATATACAGGCAGTTCAAGTTATTCCAAAACCATAGACATCGCATAACTCATTAATGGACACGTCATTGCACTCCAAAGAGAAGAAATCCAATTCTACCCACCAGAACTCTGACACAAGCTTCCCTAAACAAGAAACCTTGACAAGCCACTGATACAACCACACCCACAGCGAGGAAACTCCATAATAAAGAGAACTCCACAAATTCCCAGAATACAGAAAGACCACCCCAAACACAGAAATATAACAAAGATGAAGAGTTAGAGGGATACCCATCAGGTAAAGGAACAGGAGAAATGCACACCAAACCAAACAAAAGAGGAAGAGATGCGGAATCTACCTGATAAAGAATTCTGATAATGATAGTGAAAATGATCCAAAATCTTGAAATCAAAATGGAATCACAGATAAATAGCCTGAAGACAAGGATGGAGAAGATGCAAGAAAGGTTTAACAAGGACTTAGAAGAAATACAAAAAAGTCAATATATAATGAATAATGCAATAAATGAGATCAGAAACACTCTGGAGGCAACACATACTAGAATATTGGAGGCAGGAGATAGGATTAGTGAAATAGAAGATAGAATGGTAGAAATAAATGAATCAGAGAGGGAAAAAAAATGAATTAAAAGAAATGAGGACAATCCCAGAGACCTCCAGGACAATATGAAATGCTCCAAAATTCGAATTATAGGAGTCCCAGAAGAAGAAGACAAAAAGAAAGACCATGAGAAAATATTTGAGGAGACAATAGTTGAAAAATTCCCTAAAATGGGGAAGGAAATAACCACCCAATTCCAAGAAACCCAGAGAGTTCCAAACAAGATAAACCCAAGACAAAACACCCCAAGACATATATTAATCAAATTAACAAAGATCAAACACAAAGAACAAGTATTAAAAGCAGGAAGGGAAAAACAACAAATAACACACAAGGGGATTCCCATAAAGATAACTGCTTATCTTTCAATAGAAACATTTTAGGCCAGGAGGGAATGGCAAGACATACTTAAAGTGATGAAAGAAAATAACCTACAGCCCAGATTACTGTACCCAGAAAGGATCTCATTCAAATATGAAGGAGAAATCAAAATCTTTACAGACAAGCAAAAGCTGAGAGAATTGAACACAACCAAACCAGCTCTGCAACAAATGCTAAAGGATATTCTCTAGACAAGAAACACAAAAGGGTGCATAAACCCGAACCCAAAACAATAAAGTAAACAGCAACGAGATCATACTTATCAATAATTACCTTAAACATAAATGGGTTGAATGACCCAACCAAAAGGCAAAGACTGGCTGAATGGATACAAAAACAAGACCCCTATACATGCTGCCTACAAGAGACCCACCTCAAAACAGGGGACACATACAGAATGTAAGTGAAGGGATAGATAAAAATATTCCACGCAAATAGAGACCAAAAGAAAGCAGGAGTAGCAATACACATATCTGATAACATAGACTTAAAAAAAAAAAAAGGCTGTGAAAAAAGACAAAGAAGGACACTACATAATGATTAAAGGTTCAATCGAAGAAGAAGATAATAACAATTATAAATATATATGCACCCAACATAGGAGTACCACAATGCTAACAAGTATGAAAGGGGAAATTAACAATAACACAATAATAGTGGGAGACTTTAATACCCCCCTCACACCGATGGACAGATCAACTTAACAGAAAATTAACAAAGAAATGCAAACTTCAAAAGATACAATAGACCAGTTAGACCTAATTGATATCTATAGGACATTTCACCCCAAGACAATGAATTTCACCTTTTTCTCAAGTGCTCACAGAACATTCTCCAGGATAGATCACATCCTGGGACATAAATCTAAACTTGATAAATTAAAAAAAAAAAAATGAAATCATTCCAAGCATCTTTTCTGACCATAATGCAGTAAGATTAGATCTCAATTACAGGAGAAAAACTATTAAAAATTCCAACATATAGATGCTGAACAACACGCTTCTGAATAACCAACTAATCAGAGAAGAAATCAAAAAAGAAATCAAAATATGTACAGAAACTAATGAAAACGAAAACACAACAATCCAAAACCTGTGGGACACTATAAAAGCAGTGCTAAGAGGAAAGTTCATAGCAATACTGGCATACCTCAAGAAATAAGAAAAAAGTCAAATAAATAACCTAACTCTACACCTAAAGCAACTACAAAAGGAAGAAATGGAGAACCCTAGAGTTAGTAGAAGGAAAGAAATCTTAAAAATTAGGGCAGAAATAAATGCAAAAGAGAACATAGCAAAAATCAACAAAACCAAAAGCTTGTTCTTTGAAAGGATAAATAAAATTGATAAACCATTAGCCAGACTCATCAAGAAACAAAGGGAGAAAAATCAAATCAACAAAATTGGAAGTGAAAATGGAGAGATCACAACAGACAACACAGAAATTCAAAGGATCATAAGAGACTACTATCAGCAATTACATGCCAATAAAATGGAAATGTCGAAGAAATGGACAAATTCTTAGAAAAGTACAACTTTCCAAAACTGAACCAGGAAGAAATAGAAAATCTTAACAGACCCATCACAAGCATGGAAATTGAAACTGTAATCAGAAATCTTCCAGCAAGCAAAAGGCCAGGTCCAGGCGGCTTCACTGCTGAATTCTACCAAAAATTTAGAGAAGAGTTAACATCTATCCTACTCAAACTCTTCCAGAAAAGTGCAGAGGAAGGGAAACTTCAAAACTCATTCTTTGAGGCCACCATCACCCTAATACTAAAACCTGACAAATTTACCAAAAGAAAAGAAAACTACAGGCCAGTATCACTGACACACATAGATGCAAAAATCCTTAACAAAATTCTAGCAATCAGAATCCAACAACACATTAAAAAGATCATACACCATGACCAAGTGGGCTTTATCCTAGGGATGCAAGGATTCTTCAATATCCGGAAGTCAATCAACGTAATTCACCACATCAACAAATGCAAAAATAAAAGCCATATGATTATCTCAATAGATGCAGAGAAGGCCTTTGAAAAAAATTCAACATCCATTTATGATAAAAAAAAAAAAAAAAAAAAANAAAAAAAAAAAAAAAAAAAAAACTCTCCAAAAAGCAGGAATAGAAGGAAAATACCTCAACATAATAAAAGCTGTATATGCCAAACCCACAGCAAACATTATCCTCAATGGTGAAAAATGGAAAACATTTCCCCTAAAGTCAGGAACAAGACAAGGGTGCCCACATTCACCACTACTATTCAACATAGTTCTGGAAGTTTTGGCCACAGCAATCAGAGCAGAAAAATAAACAAAAGGAATCCAAATTGGAAAAGAAGTAAAACTCTCACTGTTTGCAGATGACATGATCCTCTACATAGAAAACCCTAAAGACTCCACCAGAAAATTACTAGAGCTAATCAATGAATATAGTAAAGTTGCAGGATATAAAATCAACACACAGAAATCCCTTGAATTCCTATACACTAATAATGGGAAAGTAGAAAAAGAAATTAAGGAAACAGTTCCATTCACCATTGCAAAGAAAAGAATAAAATACTTAGGAATATACCTACCTAAAGGGACTAAAGACCTATATATAGAAAATTATAAAACACTGACGAAAGAAATCAAAGAGGACACTAATAGATGGAGAAATATACCACGTTCATGGATCAGAAGAATCAATATAGTGAAAATGAGTATACTACCCAAAGCAATCTACAGATTCAATGCAATTCCTATCAAGCTACCAGCAGTATTTTTCACAGAGCTAGAACAAATAATTTCACAATTTCTATGGAAATACAAAAAACCCCAAATAGCCAAAGCAATCTTGAGAAAGAAGAATGGAATTGGAGGAATCAACCTGCCTGACTTCAGGCTCTACTACAAAGCCACAGTTATCAAGAGAGTATGGTACGGGCACAAAGACAGAAATATAGATCAATGGAACAAAATAGAAAGCCCAGAGATAAGTCCACACACCTATGGACACCTTACCTTCGACAAAGAAGGTAAGAATTTACAGTGGATTAAAGACAATGTTTAACAAGTGGTGCTGGGAAAACTAGTCAACCACTTGTAAAAGAATGAAACTAGATCACTTTCTAACACTATACACAAAAATAAACTCAAAATGGATTGAAGATTTAAATGTAAGACCAGAAACTATAAAACTCCTAGAGGAGAACATAGGCAAAACACTCTCCCACATAAATCACAGCAGGATCCTCTATGATCCACCTCCCAGAATACTAAAAATAAAAGCAAAAATAAATAAATGGGGTCTAATTAAAATTAAAAGTTTCTGCACAACAAAGTAAACTCTAAGCAAGGTGAAAAGACAGCCTTCAGAATGGGAGAAAATAATAGCAAATGAAGCAACTGACAAACAACAAATCTCAAAAATATACAAGCAACTGATGCAGCTCAAGTCCAGAAAAATAAATGACCCAATCAGAAAATGGGCCAAGAATTAAATATACATTTCTCCAAAGAAGACATACAGATGGCTAACAAACACATGAAAAGTTGCTCAACATCACTCATTATCAGAGAAATGCTAATCAAAACCACAATGAGGTACCATTTCACACCAGTCAGAATGGCAGTGATCCAGAAGTTTATAAGCAATAAATGCTGGAGAGGTTTTGGAGAAAAGGGAACCCTCTTACACTGTTGGTGGGAATGCAAACTAGTACAGCCACTATGGATAACAGTGTGGAGATTCCTTAAACCCAGGAAATAGAACTGCCTTATGACCCAGCAATCCCATTGCTGGACATACGCACTGAGGAAACCAGAATTGAAAGAGATACGTGTACCCCAATGTTCATCGCAGCACTGTTTATCATAGCCAAGACACGGAAGCAACTTATATGTCCATTAGCAGATGAGTGGATAAGAAAGCTGTGGTACATATACGCAATGGAGAATTACTCAGTCTTAAAAAGAATACATTTGAATCAGTTCTAATGAGGTGGGTGAAACTGGAGCCTACTATACAGAGTGAAGTAAGCCAGAAAGACAAACACCAATACAGTATGCTAACACATATATATGGAATTTAGAAAGATGGTAATGATAACCCTGTATGCAAGACAGCAAAAGAGACACATACGTATAGAACGGACTTTTAGACTCTGTGGGAGAGGGAGAGGGTGGAATGATTTGAGAGAATAGCATGGAAACATGTATACTATCAGGTAAGAAATGAATCGCCAGTCTATGTTTGATACAGGATACAGGATGCTTGGGGCTGGTGCATGGGGATGATCCAGAGAGATGATATGGGGTGGGAGGTGGGAGGGCAGTTCAGGATTGGTAACTCATGTACACCCGTGGTTGATTCATTTCAATGTATGGCAAAACCAATGCAGTATTTAAAAGAAAATAAATTAAAAAAAAAAAAAAAGAAAGAACTATGGATGGAGATTTATGACTTTGTACAGGGGCATTGATCAAGACCATTCCCAAGGGGAAAAAAAAATGTAAAAAGGCAGAATGGTTGTCTGAGAAGGGCTTACCAATAGCTGAGAAAAGAAGAGAAGTGAAAGGCAAAGGAGAAAAGGAAAGATATACCCATTTGAAAGCAGAATTCGAAAGAATACCAAGTAATATTAAGAAAACCTTCATCAGTGATCAATGCAAAGTAATAGAGGAAAAAATTACGATAAGACTACAGATCTCTTCAAGAAAATTAGAGATACCAAGGGAACATGTCATTCAGAGATGGGCACAATAAACGATAGAAATGATATGGACCTAACAGAAGTAGAAGATATTAAGAAGAGGTGGCAAGAGTACACAGAAGAGCTATACAAAAAATATATTGATGACCTAGATAATCACCATGGTGTGATCACTCACCTAGGGCCAGATATCCTGGAATGCAAAGTCAAGTCCTTAGGAAGTATCACTATGAAAAAAGCTAGTGAAGAAGATGGAGTCCAAGTTGAACTATCTCAAATCCTAAAAGATGATGCTGTGAAAGTGCTGCACTCAATATACCAGCAAATTTGGAAATTCACCAGTGGCCATAGGGCTGGAAAAGGTCAGTGTTCATTCCAATCCCAAGGAAAGCCAATGCCAAAGAACACTCAGATTACTACATAATTGCACTCATTTCACACACTAGAAAAGTAATAGTCAAAATTCTCCAAACCAGGATTCAACAGTATGTGAATCTTGAACTTCCAGATGTTTAAGCTGGATTTAGAAAAGGCAGAGGAACCAGAGATCAAATTGCCAACATCCACTGAATCATTGAAAAAGTGAGAGTTCTAGAAATACACCTACTTCTGATTTTTTGACTATGCCAAAGCCTTTGACTGTGTGGATCCCAACAAACTGTGGGAAATTCTTCAAGAGATGGGAACACCAGAACGCCTGACCTGCCTCCTGAGAAATCGGTATGCAGGTCAGGAAGCAAAAGTTAGAATTAGACGTGGAACAACAGACTGGTTCCAAATCCGGAAAGGAGTACATCAAAGCTGCATATTGTCACCATGCTATTTTAACTTATACACAGAGTACATCATGAGAGATGCTGGACTGGGTGAAGCACAAGCTGGAATCAAGATTGCTGAGAGAAATACCAAAAACCTCAGATATGCAGATGACACCACACTTATGGCAGAATGCAAAGAACTAAAGAAACTCTTGATGAAAGTGAAAGAGGAGAGTGGAAAAGTTGGCTTAAAACTCATCATTCAGAAAACTAAATCATGGCATCTGGTCCCATCACTTCATGGCAAATAGATAGGAAAACAATGAAAACAGGTACAGACTTTATCTTTTGGAGCTTCAAAATCACTGCCAATGGTGACTGCACCCTGGAAATTAAAAGACAATTACTCCTTGGGAGAAAAATTATGACCAACCTAGATAGGATATTAAAAAGCAGAGACATTACTTTGCCAAAGATCCATCTAGTCAAAGCTATGTTGTCGTTGTTGATGTTTTCAGTAGTCATGTATGAATGTGAGATTTGCACTATAAATAAAGCTGAGCACTGAAGAATTGATGCTTTTGAACTGTGGTTGTGTTGAAGAAGACTCTTGAGAGTCCCTTGGCCTGCAAGGACATCCAACCAGTCCATCCTAAAGGAAATCACTCCTTAATATTCATTGGAAGCACTGATGCCAAAGCTGAAACTCTAATATGTTGGCCACCTGATGTGAAGAAATACCTCACTGGAAAAGACCCTGATGATGGGAAAGGTTGAGGGCAAGAGGAGAAGGGGATGACAGAGAATGAGATGGTTGGACGGCATCACCAACTTAATGGACATCAGTTTGAGTAAACTCCGGGAGTTGGTGATAGACAGGGAGGCCTGGCATGCTGTTATCCATGTGGTCACAATGAGTTTGACACAAATGAACGACTGAACTGAACTGAACTGAACATGAAGCAAATCTCTTAGGATTAAAAATTTAAAAAGATGAAGAAAATTGAAGACTAAAGATATGAGTTCAAGTCTGGTTTAAGTATCTAAATAACAGGAATGTTGGAAGAAAAGAAATGCAAAAAGAATAAGAGGGAAATGTCAAAGGAATAAGAATAGAAAATTAATCACTACTGAAAGATGAGAGTGTAAAGATTTTCAGGATCCACTAGGTTCAGTGCAAATAATAAGAAAAGGATATTATCAAGGGATTTGAGAAGAGGAAAAAAAATCTTTTCTGGGAAAAATAAAACAAAATTGTGCGACTGTGTGAAGCAGTCATTAGAGATTTTAAATCTAGCAAAATTCATCTGCTCACAAGCAGATAAAACACAAAAAGGTGAGATTTTATCAGGTGAGGGGATGATATATAAAGAGAGGGAAGGCTTTTGAGAAAACGTGAAAGATGATGAAATTCCAGCTGCATACTGAAGAAGGTCATTTCTGGAAGCTGTTCCTATGCTGAGAGGTACTGAATCCCCTTGAGGTTGATGGAGTAAGGTTGTGAGGATTTCCCCCAATAAATGTGCCTGACCGACAGCATGAGAATAGATGCTATGATTCACATAACTTTTACACAGTTTTAAAGAAAAACAAAACAAGCCTGTAACAATCTATGGAATTGTGTTATAAAATTTTAGAACACAATTTTTTTTTTTTTTGTCCAAAATCTTCCAAGAAGCAGAACAAATTCTCTGGAGAGGATAACTCTCTGATAGCAAAGCTGGAAGCCAAATCACAATGGATCAAAACTCTTAAATAGAGGGGGAAATAATTTCCAAACATGGAATAAATTACCATCTAAATTTCTATTGAAAGAAGACGTTTGCAGATCAACAGCCCCCAAACAGTTTTACCCTCACTGCCCTAAGGTCTAAGACCAGAAAGCAAGAAGTAGAACCCAGGAAAGGAAATGAGGCAGATAACACTGGGATCATGGAAATGGAAATATTCCCAAGACAACAAGACAAGAACATGTGCAATAAATACTGCTATAAAAGATTCCTGGTTCCGGGGAAAAAATCCAGTTGATCAGGTGCTTATTTGAAAATTTTTACATACATTTATTTTCTTCAGATACTATAAAAATAATTTAAGTAAAAGAAAAAATAAGGCAGTCATTAGTGCCAAGGGAAAAATATGCAAAGGATATTATAGTTATATTATTTGACATAACTAGAAAAATATTTAGGTAGTCATCATTAATCACTGAGAACAGAAGTGACACGTAATTCTATGTGAAATAAGCATTTGTGTGTTTATGTTGGAAGTGTAAAAGAGGTAAAACTTAAACTTCCATATGGGGAAGACTATACCTAAAACAAATAAAAAATAGCTCTGTAAAAGTTACATGGAAATATTGGACATGAATACACAGTAAAAAAAAAACAGTTAAAATATTTGGGGAAAAAATGACTCTAGGAATAGGGAATTAGGGCTGGAAAAGGACAGAATGATTTTTGTCAGAACACAGGTAGAATAATTTGACTTTTTAGATGTGTATATTTATTATATTAAATTTAATAACTGATTAACTTTTTTTTCAAAATAAGTTCCAAACAAAATAAAGGAAATGCGACTTATAATTAAACTATATAATCCTTTGTAAGATATTATTTGAAATTTAAATGCGTTAAGCTTGTTTTAGTAGTCTTTCCCCACCCATTCATGTCATTTCCAAGAGCAAAAGAGAATAAACAATAATTCCTTTAACTTTCTAGAGATGGAAATTGACCTAATTCCTAAGTATGTTAAGTGGCCATGTCATTATAATAAGGAAGTTTATTATTAATCAGGGCTTCCCTGGTGGCTCAGAGGTTAAAGCGTCTACCTCTAATGCGGGAGACCCGGGTCAGGAAGATCCCTGTGTCGGGAAGATCCCCTGGAGAAGGAAATGGTAACCCACTCCAGTATTCTTGCCTGGAGAATCCCATGGACGGAGAAGCCTGGTAGGCTACAGTCCACGGGGTTGCAAAGAGTCGGACACGACTAAGCGACTTCACTTCACTTCACTGGGCTTCTGCTGTATAAGAGATGAACTTATTTCTTACAAGTTCATTAATATAAGGAGTAATTATTAAGTGTTAAACCCTTAATGGCAGCTGCAATGAAGAAAAAATGTAGATGCTGTAAATAGAGCAAGTCTATGTTTTGATTTTTTTTTTTCATTAAACCTATGAGCAGCTTATCTCCTGTGATCAATTATCTATGGAAAAGTAGCCATGCTCAGAATTTCACTATAAATAAATGGCACCATACCAGATGTTTGTCATCACAAAAAATCCAACAGTGAGTCAGAGAAGTCACTAGTGTTGAGGGAAAAGTAATGAATAAGAGAAAAAATGAGAAAAGTGGGCAAACAAAATGATCTAAAATTAAATGAATATATAGCAATATTTCTAAGCTATTACACTGTAATTTTCTCCATATTCTCTTATCCCTCTTACAACAGCTTAATATCAGAGGAGGATGAAAAGGATACTGGCCATAAATGATTGTTCAATAAAAATAGAATAATTTTATTCATAGAGTGGATTATTTTGCTTCTTAAATGGTCTGAATATTAATTTAGAAATTTTTCTAAGTTGTTTTATATATGGACACAATTACATAGTCATGAAATGTTAGAATATTTAACAGGTTAATTTGCAATTATTTTCAACATTTTAAATTTGTAACAAAATGATTTCACATTTCAATGTTGCTTTCTCAAAGCCAATTGGTTATTATTATTCATATTTAAATAGAGTATTCTGGAGGTCTCTATGAACCAATGAAATTCCTCTTACAAAATTATATGGAATGATACTAACTTTGTTTCTCCACCAATTAGGTTTACCTTGATCAAATTATTTTTAAAGCCACAAATCAAGCTGTCTTTTTTTTTTTTTTAATGGATAGTCTATTGTGTATATAATTCTAATCTGGATTTTCTGGGTTTAATTCACAAAGTAAGGTAAGGTAATGAAGAATAAAACTGAAATTAAAGAAAGTTTCTCATTAGATTGACAAAAAGAAGTAGTTAAGAGAGTATAATGAACAAGTGTGACTTTAATAGCAACCTGGTGACTGTGTAAGATTTCACATGTGAAAAATAAGGGGTTATTTTAGATAGATAAAGAACATTTAGATTAGCAAAATATGAATTTTGTTGAGAACAAACATAGGCATACATAGGTTGTGGAAAATGATTACCACTGGGGATAAATATGGCTGAAAAAGATATCTGTGTGAAAAAAGAGAGCATAAAATGATACTTCTAGACCATGTCTGTAGTTGAGCTCCACTTTGCAAATCAGATTCCTGTGAAATATATATATATATTTGATTTTTTCTTTTAGGCTTTAGTTTTCTTTTGTTTTGTTTCCTTTTTAGATTCTTTTCCCTTATAGGTTATTACAAAATATTCAGTATAGGTCCCTGTGCTATGCTGTAGGACTTTATTGTTTATATATTTTATATATGGGTGTGTAATGTTAATTCCAACCTCCATTTTAAAGAAAAATAGGATTAACTGACAAGAGTAAAATGTACAACGAGTGATTTTAATAAGACTGAAATTATTAGTGTAAGCATGTTGACTCAAAATTTTAGGAATATAGAAAAGACTTTTGGATTCTGTGGGAGAGGGAGAGGGTGGGATGATTTGGGAAAATGTCATTGAAACATGAATACTATCATGTAAGAAATGAATCGCCAGTCTAGGTTCGATACAAGATACAGGATGCTTGGGACTGGTGCACTTGGATGACCCAGAGAGATGATATGGGGAGGGTGGTGGGAGGGGGGTTCAGGATTGGGAACTCATGTACACCCATGGTGGATTATTGTAAAGTAAAATAAAATAAAATAATAAAATTAAAAAAAAAAGAAAAAAGTTATTAACAGTAGTGGTGACTACCAAATCTTCTTTTGCTAAAATATGGATGGCACTTTCAGATGGCTTTATAGTTTATCATCCCAGAAATGTTTTCTCTCCTCTCTAGCTTTGCAATGTATTCAGGCCTATGTTCTTTCACACCACACTGGAGAACAGATATCAATTTGGGAGGATTTTCAAACTTCCTTTTAGGATAATCTCAAGTTTTTATTTTTTTCTTTCTTTCCCCTAAGGCTTTATTAAGGTGTAATTGACAAGCATTTTATGTATTTTTCAGATGGACAATGTGCTGACTTGATATATGCAAACTTACGAACTAATGACTACAATCATACTAATCATAACATCCATTACCACACACAGCTACCATGGTAGGAAGATATACTCTTCTGGCAAATTTCTAGTATGCAATATAATAATAATAGGTGTAGTCACTATGCTGTATGCTAGCCCATTACACACGTCCAGGCTTACTCTTCTTCACACTGAAAGTTTGGGATCATTGACTAGCAGCCACCATTTCCTATGCCTCCCAGCTACTGGTAGCTGTGTTCTACTAGTCAGTGCTATAATGCTGACTTTTATAAGATTCTTACATATAACTGAGATCATACAAATATTGTCTTTCATTGTTTTTTTTTCTTTTTTTTCCCCACTTAACACTCCCCAGGTTCATCTATATTATCAAAAATGTCCATGATTTTCTTTATTTATGGCTAAATAACATTATATAATATATATTACATATTATATATATATGTAATGTGTATATATATTCTGCATTTTCTTTATCTATTTATCTCTCAACAGACATCTAGGTCATTTCCATGACTTACCTATTGCAAACAATGTTACAGTGAACATAAAAGGGTAGATATTGCTTGAGATACTGATTTAATTTTCTGTGGATATATATGTATACAAATACATATGTATGTACACACACACATACACACACACTATACATATATATATATATATAGTTTTAGATAAATGATAAATAAAACTCATATGTGTGTATGTAGGTGAACAATGCCAAGATATAGAAGAACAAAATAGAATGAGAAAGCTTAGCAATCTCATTAAGATCAGATACCAAGGGGACATTTCATGCAAGGATGGGCATGATAAAGAACAGAAATGGTAAGGATATAAGAGAGGCATAAGAGATTAAGATGTGACAAGAAAGCACAGAACTATACAAAAAAGATCTTAACCATGATAACCATGATGGTGTGGTCACTCATCTAGAGCCAGACATCCTGAAACGTGAAGTCAAGTGGGCCTTAGGAAGCATTACCATGAAAAAGGCTAATTGAGGTTATGAAATTACAGCTGAGTTATTTCAAATCCTTAAAAGCGGTGTTGCTGAAGTGCTGCACTCAACATGTCAAATGTGAAAAGCTCAACAATGGCCACAGTACTGGGAAAGGTCAGTCTTCATTCCAACACCAAAGAAGGGCAATGTCAGAGAATGTTCAAATTACTGTAGAATTGCACTCCCTTCACATGCTAGCAAGGTTATACTGAAAATCCATCAAGCTAGGCTTCAGCAGAATGTGAATCAAGAAATCACACGTGTACAAGCTTGGTTTTGAAAAGGTAGAGGAACCAGAGATCAAATTGCCAACATTAATTGGATCATAGAGAAAGCAATGGAATTTATTGACTATACTAAAGCTTTTGACTGTGTGGATCACAACAAACTGTGGATGATCCTTAAAGAGATGGAAATACCAGACCACTGAATGCAGGTGATGAAGCAATTGTTACAACTGGATATTAAACAACTGACTAGTTCAAAATTGGTCAAGGAATATGTCAGAGCTGTTTATTGTCACTCTGCTTATTTAACTTAAATGCAGAATACATCATGTGAAATGTCTAGCTGAATAAATCACAAACTGGGATCAAGATTATGGAGGAAATATCAACAACCTAATATATGCAAAAAATATGACTCTCATGACAGAAAATGAAGAGAAACTAAAGACCCTCTTGATGAGGATAAAAGAGGAGAGTGAAAAATCTAGCTTAAAACTCATGATTCAAAAAACTAAGATCATGTCTTCTAGTCCCATCATTTCATGGCAAATAGAAGGGGAAAAATTGGAAGCAGTGACAAAATTTATTTGAGGGCTTCAAAATCCCTGCAGACAATAACTGAAGCCATGAAATTAAAAGATGCTTAATCCTTGGAAGTAAAGCTACTACAACCAACTATATGCCAATAAAGTGGACAACCTAAATAAATGGATAAATTCTTAGAAATGTACAAACTTCCCAAATTGAACTGAGATGAAATAGGAAATATAAACAGACAAATCACAAGTACTGATATTAAGACTGATTTAAAAACTTGAGCAAGCAAAGCATGAGAATGAGATGGCTTCACAGGCATGTTTTATTAAGCATTTAGAGTAAACACTGATCCTTCTGAAGCTCTCTCAAAAAGTACAGGAAAGACCACTCCCAAACTCATTCTGCATGGCCACCATTATCCTGTCCAAAACAAGGCAAATATATCACACACAAAAAATAAACTACAGGCAAATATCACTGATGAACAGAGACAAAAAAAAAAATGATTCTCAATAAAATATTAGGAATCTGAATCTAACAACATATGAGGATCATGCACTATGATCAAGTAGGATTTAAGCTATGGGTGCAAAGATTCTTCAATGTAGTTAAAAAACAAACAAACAACAACAAAAGTAATGTGGTATACCATATTAACAAACTAAAGAATAAAAACCATATGGTCATCTCAATAGATGCAGAAAAAGCTTTTGACAAAATTCAATACAATTTATGATAAAAATTCTTTAAGAAGTGGACATAGAAAGAATATATTTCAATATAATAAAGGACATATATGACAAACTCACAGCAAATATCATTATTTACAGTAAAAACTGAAGACATTTCTTCTAAGATCAGGAATAAGATAATAATTTCTTCACTTTTATTCAGTATAGTTTTGGAAGTCTTAACTATAATAATCATAGAAGAAAAATAAAACTAATCCAGACATAAAATAAGTAAAACTGTCATTGTCTGCAGATGACATACTATACATAGAGAATCTGAAAGATGCTACCAGAAATAATACTAGAGCTCATCAATGTATTTGGTAAAGTTGCAGCATGCAAAAT
>SJYQ01104730.1:821831-834791 GCA_006410935.1 Redunca redunca
TTGACCATTTATTTCCTTATAAATTTGTTGCTTGATATTACAAGAAATAAGAGATACACAGATTTGGATTAATATTGATACTTATTGTAATTGCTCTCTGGAAAGCACAAGACAGTTTATAGTGACAACAGTGTTTGAATACTTCAGCTTAACCCTGTCAATAATAGATTATACCTACCTTATTCATTTTTGCTTATATATAACAGAAACATGCTATAAAAGTATTATTTAGTATTATTAAGGGAAATATTTGTGTTTATTTCTTAAATATTTCCTTCTAGCTATCAAAAATATTATTTTATAGCAAGATACCTTAAAAATAGGTGAGTAAGGTTAGAAATCAATTAACAATCTCATCTCTAAAAGATAGATATATGATAAATATAGAAACAATAAAAATGTATACTTATATAGAAGCACAGTACACATGTACATTTGTAGACTGACATGCATGCATGCTTGTTACATACTATGTCATGTATCATTTCTAGTGTGACAATACACTATGGGCATTGACTCCTGTTAATGGATTTCCTCCCTCAATACTATTTTCATGCTATATGATATTCCATTTATTGGAGTATCTTCATTACTGACCCATTCTCATATCATTTGATATTAAATTGTACAAGTTTGAGTACTGTGAATTACATTTCAGTGCAAATTACTATCTGTACACACTTATATACATCCTTTGTTAATTCCTTAGAATAAATTCTTAAATGTGGAGTATCTAAATTATGGAAAATTTGCCAGAAAAACAATTGGGACTCTCTCTCTTTTATTAGTACCTGTCATCAGTGATGTGCCACAATATTTGTAACACTGGCTCTAATAAAATCTCATAATGTCGTGTCAAGAGAAATTTGAAGAAAGGAAAATAAATAGAGGGGAAATCCTTGTCCTTTGCCTCCTAGATTAGCATGAAAAAGACATAGACCTATCTATTAAGCATATGTGTTAGTCTTCTCAGGCTGCTATGACAAAATACCATAAACTGAGTGCCTTAAACAGTGGAAATTAATTTTCTTGCAGTTCTGGAGGCTTGAGGTTCAAGATCAAAGTCCAGAGGATTTGGTGTCTGGGAAGAGCTCTTGCCCTAGCATGCAGATGGCCACTCTTTCACAGTGTTTTCACCCTGCAAGGAGAGAGACTGAGAGAGAAGGACGAGGGTGGGTGGGGCAGCTGTTCTATGGGGTGTGAATATGGGTTCTCACACTTGTGGCCTCTTTTAACCTCAACTACCTGCTGAAGACTGTCTCCAGATACAGCTGCACAGGGACAAGGGTAGCAACACATGAATTTTGAGAAGATATGGTTCAATCAATAGGACGTGATGTATATTTGTTCTTTACTGGCACTCCTCTGAGGTCTTTTTAATGATTTTCTCCAACAAAGAGAAGTCAAGGACATTAACATTTGGTCCCACTATTTTCTATTAACAGGTCATGAACAGTGATAAAAGTCTCTATACAGTGCCATTGTGCTTCTCAAAAATAACATTAACATGCCTATAGTATTGGGACATTGCAAGAAACAAATTAAATACTTATATGAAATTTCTTAGTACATTTATTCGGAGAAGGCAATGACAACCCACTCCAGTACTCTTGCCTGGAAAATCCCATGGACAGAGGAGCCTGGTAGGCTGCAGTCCATGGGGTCGCTAAGGACTGAGTGACTTCACTTTCGCTTTTTACTTTCATGCATTGGAGAAGGAAATGGCAACCCACTCCAGTATTCTTGCCTGGAGAATCCCCGAGATGGCGGAGCCTCGTGGGCTGCCGTCTATGGGGTAGCACAGAGTTGGACACGACTGAAGCGACTTAGCAGCAGCAGCAGTAGATTTCTTACTGAAGATTATGTACTTTTTCCCCTTATCTCATCTTTTGATGTTTCCTTTGTTCTTTTTAGGTTCCACAATGTTATATAGTTAGAAGATTTACTACATTATATAACAGAGTCAGAGATTTGTTTAATCTACCATTTGTTCTTTGCCACATATAAGATCATACTCCTTAAAAAAAAAGAGAAAGAAACAGAGGAAGAAAAGAAGACAGAGAAGGTAAAGAATAACATTGAATGAAATTTGTTTAATGCTAATTTTGAGAAGTTAAGCATAATTATGAAGGAGTATAGTTTGAAAAAAAAAAACAACTTGATTTTAGGTGTTCAAATTAGTTTGACATTTTGGTGACAAAGCAGGGAACTTCCCAAGCATGATGGTTTTGTTAGCAAACATGCTGCAATCTGTATACCCCAAGGCATTTTCATTCACACACCAAAGGAAACAACTGGGAAACAGTTGCCATGAAAGGACGCTAAGAAAAGTTATGACCAACCTAGATAACATATTCAAAAGCAGAGACATTACTTTGCCAACAAAGGTCCGTCTAGTCAAGGCTATGGTTTTTCCAGTAGTCATGCATGGATGTGAGTTGGACTATGAAGAAAGCTGAACACTGAAGAATTGATGCTTTTGACCTGTGGTGTTGGAGAAGACTCTTGAGAGTCCCTTGGATTACAAGGAGGTCCGGTGTGCTGCGATTCATTGGGTTGCAAAGAGTAGGACACGACTGAGCGACTGAACTGAACTGAACTGAACTGAGACAATCCTGCCACCATTCTGAGGAGTGCTTCCTAAAGAGATGGCAAGTGGGAAGTTTGGATTAAGTTTTCTAATGTTAAGAGGACCTCAGGGCGCTATCACAAGTATGAGGAAGAGTCCTTGTGATAGACTTCCCTCAAGCATAAATTCACAGAAAAATAAAACAAAAATCAAGCAAATAGCTCAAGACGGTCACTTGTCATTTGCTACGTTAACAACCCACCTCAAAGTGCAGAGGCTTACAGCCCTATGAGTCAGCAACTGGGGCTTAGCTTAGCTATAGGATGGGTCATCTGTGCTATGTGTGTTTTGGCCAGGATCACTCACAGGTCAGAAATTATCTGGCTATTGTTGGATTTTTCTTTTTTTAACTTAAAAAAAATTAATCTGTATTGAAGTATAACTGATTTACAATGCTATATTAGCTTATGATATACAGCATCTTTTCAGGTCAGTTCAGTCGCTCAGTTGTGTCCGACTCTTTGCAATCCCATGAATCGCAGCACGCCAGGCCTCCCTGTCCATCACCATCTCCCAGAGTTCACTCAGACACACGTCCATCGAGTCCATGATGCCATCCAGCCATCTCATCCTTCTCCTCCTGCCCCCAATCTCTCCCAGCATTGGAGTCTTTTCCAATGAGTCAACTCTTCACATGAAGTGGTCAAAGTACTGGAGCATCAGCTTTAGCATCATTCCTTCCAAAGAAATCCCAGGGTTGATCTCCAGAATGGACTGGATGGATCCCCTTGCATTCCAAAGGACCCTCAAGAGTCTTCTCCAACACCACAGTTCAAAAGCACCAATTCTTCGGCTCTCAGCCTTCTTCACAGTCCAACTCTCACATCCATACATGACCACAGGAAAAACCATAGCCTTGACTAGATGGAACTTAGTCGACAGAGTAATGTCTGTGCTTTTGAATATACTATCTAGGCTGGTTATAACTTTTCTTCCAAGGAGTAAGCGTCTTTTAATTTCATGGCTGCAGTCACCATCTGCAGTGATTTTGGAGCCCCCCAAAATAAAATCTGACACTGTTTCTACTGTTTCCCCATCTATTTCCCATGAAGTGATGGGGCCAGATGCCATGATCTTCATTTTCGGAATGTTGAGCTTTAAGCCAAATTTTTCACTCTCCTCTTTCACTTTCATCAAGATCCTTTTTAGTTCCTCTCCACTTTCTGCCATAAGGGTGGTGTCATCTGCATATCTGAGGTTATTGATATTTCTCCCAGCAATCTTGATTCCAGCTTGTGTTTCTTCCAGTCCAGCGTTTCTCATGATGTACTCTGCATAGAAGTTAAATAAGCAGGGTGACAATATACAGCCTTGATGTACTCCTTTTCCTATTTAGAACCAGTCTGTTGTTCCATGTCCAGTTCTAACTGTTGCTCCCTGACCTGCATACAGATTTCTCAAGAGGCAGGTTAGATGGTCCGGTATTCCCATCTTTTTCAGAATTTTCCACAGATTATTGTGATCCACACAGTCAAAGGCTTTGAGATAGTCAATAAAGCAGAAACAGATATTTTTCTGGAACTCTCTTGCTTTTTCCATGATCCATCGGATGTTGGCAATTTGATCTCTGGTTCCTCTACCTTCTCTAAAACTAGCTTGAACATCAAGGAGTTCACGGTTCACGTATTGCTGAAATATGGCTTGGAGAATTTTGACTATTGCTTTACTAGCATGTGAGATGAGTGCAATTGTGTGGTAGTTTGAGCATTCTTTTGCATTGCCTTTCTTTGGAATTAGAATGAAAACTGACCTTTTCCAGTCCTGTGGCCATTGCTGAGTTTTCCAAATTTGCTGGCATATTGAGTGCAATACTTTCACAGCATCATCTTTCAGGATTTGAAACACCTCAACTGGAATCCCATCACCTCCACTAGCTTTGTTCATAGTGATGCTTTCTAAGGCCCACTTGACTTCAATTTCAAGATGTCTGGCTCTAGATTAATGATCACATCATCTTGATTATCTGGGTCGTGAAGATCTTTTTTGTACAGTTCTACTGTGTATTCTTGCCACCTCTTGTTAATATCTTCTGCTTTTGTTATGTCCAGACCATTTCTGTCCTTTATCGAGCCCATCTTTGCATGAAATATTCCCTTGGTATCTCTAATTTTCTTGAAGAGATCTCTGGTCTTTCCCATTCTGTTGTTTTCCTCTATTTCTTTGCATTGGTCGCTGAAGAAGGCTTTCTTATCTCTTCTTGCTATTCTTTGGAACTCTGCATTCAGATGCTTATTCCTTTCCTTTTCTCCTTTGCTTTTCACACCTCTTCTTTTCACAGCTATTTGTAAGGCCTCCCCAGACTGCGCAGGCACAGGAGGGCCTAGAGGCGCTATACCACTTTGAAAGTCAGGAACGGTGGCAGTAAGGAGATACCCCTCGTCCAAGGTAAGGAACAGCGGCTGTGTTTTGCTTGAGCATTTGAAGAGATACCCCAGGCCAAGGTAAGAGAAACCCAAGTAAGATGGTAAGTGTTGCAAGAGGGCATCAGAGGGCAGACACACTGAAACCATAATCACAGAAAACTAGTCAATCTAATCACACTAGGACCACAGCCTGTCTAACTCAATGAAATCAAGCCATGCCTGCAGTACAACACAAGACAGGCGGGTCATGGTGGAGAGGTCTGATAGAATGTGGTCCACTGGAGAAGGGAATGGCAAGCCACTTCAGTATTCTTGCTTTGAGAACCCCATGAATAGTAGGAAAAGGCAAAATGATAGGATACCAAAAGAGGAACTCCCCAGGTCATTAAGTGCCCAATATGCTACTGGAGATCAGTGGAGAAATAACTCCAGAAAGAATGAAAGGATGGAGCCAAAGCAAAAACAATACCCAGTTGTGGATGTGACTGGTGATAGAAGCAAGATCCGATGTTGTAAAGAGCAATATTGCATAGGAACCTAAAATGTCAGGTCAATGAATCAAGGCAAATTGGAAGTGGTCAAAGAAGAGATGGCAAGGGTGAACATCGACATTCTAGGAATCAGTGAACTAAAATGGACTGGAATGGGTGAATTTAACTCAGATGACCATTATATCTACTACTGTGGGCAGGAATCCCTCAGAAGAAATGGAGTAGCCATTATGGTCAACAGAACAGTCCGAAATGCAGTACTTGGATGCAATCTCAAAAAACGACAGAATGATCTCTGTTCGTCTCCAAGGCAAACCATTCAATATCACAGTTATCCAAGTCTATGCCCCAACCAGTAATGCTGAAGAAACTGAAATTGAACGTTTTTATGAAAACCTACAAGATCTTTTAGAACTAACACCCAAAAAAGATGTCCTTTTCATTATAGGAGACTGGAATGCAAAAGTAGGAAGTCAAGAAACACCTGGAGTAACAGGCAAATTTGGCCTTGGAATGAGAAATGAAGCAGGGCAAAGACTAATAGAGTTTTGCCAAGAAAATACACTGGTCATAGCAAACACCCTCTTCCAACAACACAAGGGAAGACTCTACACATGGACATCACCAGATGGTCAACACTGAAATCAGATTGATTATATTCTTTGCAGCCAAAGATGGAGAAGCTCTATACAGTAAACAGAAACAAGACCAGGAGCTGACTGTGGCTCAGATCATGAACTCCTTATTGCCAAATTCAAACTTAAATAGAAGAAATTATGGAAAACCACTAGACCATTCAGGTATGACCTAAATCAAATCCCTTATGATTATGATATACAGCATAGTGAATCAGTTTTACATATAGATATATCAACTCTTTTTTTTCAATTTTTTCCCTTACAGTCATTACAGAGTATTGAGTAGAGTTCCCTGGGCTATACAGTAGATTTTCATATATTTCACAGTGGACAGTAAGTGAGCAAGGGTGATGGAAGAAAGTGAAGCATTTGTTGCTAAGTGCAACAGTCTAGTCAAAATTCTTCTCATCATGCTGGTAGCAGATGTATATAAAGTGGCAAGAGAGAAAGCAATGTCCAATGTACAAGCACATTTAAGGTCTCTGGATTATGCTGACTCTTGTCCCAAAAGTCATGTGGCCAAGCCCAAAGTCAATGTGAAAGGAAAACTCTCTAAGCGCCTAATAGCCTGGATTCTGTGTAGAAGGCATATGGACATTCCTTCAGACTACCAAATTATGAATTGGTTTTATTTTTCACTTACAAAGCTCAACACTTGTTCAACACTAGAGCACACATTTGACACTTCACACTTAGTCCTTAAATTAATAATAGTGTATTTACTCTGTGCCAGGCATTGTTCTAATTGCTTACCATGCATTATTCTTCCCTAGCAATCCCCATAATAGTCCAATGCTTACATTACTTTCAAGGTAATCATGGACATAATGATGGTACATAATACACCAGCATTCACTCAACTAATGAATGTGGAGTCAGGGCAGGCTTCGAACCAAGTCAAGTAAGCACACATTACATGTCCTCCTATTAAACTGATCTGTTGAGGAAAAAGGAATGGTGTTTAACTGGAGAAAGGAGGGAGGGAGGGAGAGAGCAAAGAAGAAGGAAGGGAGGGAGGGAGGGAAGGACGAAGGAAGTAGGAAAGGAAGTGGTGGAGGAAGAGAAGGGGAAGGGGATGGAAGCAGTCAGGAAGGAAGGAAAAGACTTTCTAGAAGCTTATGCAATTAAACACAGGTTATATTTGAGGAAAATAATCTCATAGTAGGACTTGCGGTCCAATCCACAAAATTTAACTTTTAGACCCTGATAGCACAATTGAACATGATGTAAACTGCTAAAAATGTGAAGAGGCTAATACTGACCCTCCCCCCCCCCCCCCCACNCCCCCCCCCCCACATCACTTGGTAGATGATCTATCCAGGAATCAGAAACCAAAGATCCAGGAGGAACATTTCACTGATACAAGTAACCTCTACTTTTGAGAGGCCAAATAAGTAAATTGTAACACTGTTCTCCCAATATGGAGGATAGGCATTTTGAACATACACACACACACACACACAGATGCACATACACACATATTCACACATACACATATATATTTAATGGCCTAGTGAAATAATTTAGTAAGCAATCCAATTACCTTTCAACCCTAATAAGAACAACTCAAGTCCTGCTTATTTACATTTCATATGAAGTTATAAAATGTCTAGATAAAAATCTCCATGGTGAACACAGAATGCATGGTGTACAGTAGGTTTGTGCACTTAAGATAATGACTCCTACAAATTAAAATGAAGCCAAAGTTTCCTCCACCCTGTGACTGGCAGGATGGCTAGCATAAGATGTTAAAATCACTCATGTTGCATAACTCCATTTATTTGAAATTCTAGAAAAGGCAGTACTCCAGACACATAGTATATCTGTGCTTGACAGAGGTGAGAGGTTAAGAGAGGTGATTAAGAACAATGGGGTATGAATTAGATGTTTGAGTGGTAGAAATAGTCTGTATAGTGTGTGGCTATATATATTTTTCAAAACTCACTGTTTTGCACATTTAAAATTAGTAAATGTTATTGTATGTTTACAAAATAATGGCTAGGCTCTCCAATAATTATGGTCAGTAGAATTTATTAACTATAACAACTTAAAAATATACACCCTCATAAACATTTTTATTTCATATATTAATTAGATAGCAAGTATTTATCCACGCTAGTTTTCTGTGAGTATGGTTTCAGTGTGTCTGCCCTATGGGGCCCTCTTGCAACACCTACCATCTTATTTGGGTTTCTCTTACCTTGGGCGTGGGGTATCTTTTCACGGCTGCTCCAGCAAAGTGCAGCCGCTGCTCCTTACCTTGGATGAGGGGTGTCTCTTCACCACCGCCTTCCTGACCTTCAACATGGGATGGCTCCTCTAGAACGTCCTGCGCCCAGGCAGCTACCGCTCCTTGGACGTGGGGTTGATCCTCCTGGCTGCCACCCCTGGCCTTGGGCGCCGGGTGGCTCCTTGAGGCCATTGCCCCTGACCTTGGACATGGAGTAGCTCCTCTTGGCCTTGATTAGTGCACCAGCCAGTTGCAGCCGACTGCACTTAGTGGCAAATCAAGGCAATTGAAGTGGTCAAACAAGAGATGGTAAGAGTGAACGTCAACATTCTAGGAATCAGTGAACTAAAATGGACTGGAATGGGTGAATTTAACTCAGTTGACCATTATATCTACTACTGCTGGCAGGAATCCCTCAGAAGAAATGGAGTAGCCATCATGGTCAACAAAAGAGTCTGAAATGCAGTACTTGGAAGCAACCTCAAAAATGACAGAATGATCTCTGTTCATCTCCAAGGCAAACCATTCAATATCACGGTAATCCAACTCCATGCCCCAACCAGTAATGCTGAAGAAGCTGAAGTTGAACGGTTCTGTGAAGACCTACAAGACCTCTTAGATCTAACACCCCAAAAAAGATGTCCTTTTCATTATAGGGGACTGGAATGCAAAAGTAGGAAGTCAAGAAACACCTGGAGTAACAGGCAAATTTGGTCTTGGAATGCAGAATGAAGCAGGGCAAAGACTAATAGAGTTTTGCCAAGAAAATGCACTGGTCATAGCAAACACCCTCTTCCAACAACACAAGAGAAGACTCTACACATGGACATCACCAGATGACCAACACCGAAATCAGATTGATTAGATTCTTTGCAGCCAAAGATGGGGCAGCTCTATACAGTCAACACAAACAAGACCAGGAGCTGACTGGCTCAGAGCATGAACTCCTGATTGCCAAATTCAGACTTAAATTGAAGAAATTAGGGAAAACTGCTAGACCATTCAGGTATGGCCTAAATCAAATCCCTTGTGATTATACAGTGGAAGTGAGAAATAGATTTAAGGGCCTATATCTGATACATAGAGTGCCTGATGAACTATGGAATGAAGTTCATGACATTGTACAGGAGACAGGGATGAAGACCATCCCCGTGGAAAACAAAAGCAAAAAAGCAAAATGGCTGTCTGGGGAGGCCTTACAAATAGCTGTGAAAACAAGAGAAGCAAAAAGCAAAGGAGAAAAGGAAAGATACAAGCATCTGAATGCAGAGTTCCAAAGAATAGCAAGAAGAGATAAGAAAGCCTTCTTCAGTGATCAATGCAAAGAAATAGAGGAAAAGTACAGAATGGGAAAGACTAGAGATCTCTTCAAGAAAATGAGAGATATCAAGGGAACATTTCATGCAAAGATGGGCTCGATAAAGGACAGAAATGGCATGGACCTAACAGAAGCAGAAGATATTAACAAGAGGTGGCAAAAATACACAGAAGAACTGTACTCTTCACGACCAAGATAACCATGATGGTGTGATCACTCATCTAGAGCCAGACATCATGGAATGTTAAGTTAAGTGGGCCTTAGAAAGCATCACTACGAACAAAGCTAGTGGAGGTGATGAAATTCCATTTCAGCTATTTCAAATCCTGAAAGATGATGCTGTGAAAGTGCTGCACTCAACATGCCAGCAAATTTGGAAAACTCAGCAGTGGTCTCAGCACAGGTAAATGTCAGTTTTCATTCCAATCCCAGAGAAAGGCAATGACAAAGAATGCTCAAACTACTGCACAATTGTACTCATCTCACATGCTAGTAAAGTAATGCTCAAAATTCTCCAAGCCAGGCTTCAGCAATATGTGAACCGTGAACTTCCAGATGTTCAATGTGGTTTAAGAAAAGGCAGAGGAACCAGAGATCAAATTGCAAACATCTGCTGGATCATGGATATCTACTTCTGCTTTATTGACTATGCCAAAGCCTTTGACTGTGTGGGTCACAATAAACTGTGGAAAATTCTGAGAGAGATGGAAATACCAGACCACCTGACCTGCCTCTTGAGAAATCTGCATACATGTCAGGATGCAACTATTAGCACTGGACATGGAACAACAGACTGGTTCCAAATAGGAAAGGGAATATGTCAAGGCTGTATATTGTCACCCTGCTTATTTAACTTATATGCAGAGTACATCATGAGAAACGCTGGACTGGAAGAAACACAAGCTGGAATCAAGATTGCCAGGAGAAATATCAATAGCCTCAGATATGCAGATGACACCACCCTTATGACAGAAAGTGGAGAGGAACTAAAAAGCCTCTTGATGAAAGTAAAAGAGCGGAGTGAAAAAGTAGGCTTAAAGCTCAACATTCAGAAAACGAAGATCATGGCATCCGGTCTCATCACTTCATGGGAAATAGATGGGGAAACAGTGCAAACAGTGTCGGACTTTATTTTTGGGGGCTCCAAAATCCCTGAAGATGGTACTGCAGCCATGAAATTAAAAGACGCTTACTTCTTGGAAGAAAAGTTATGAGCAACCTAGATAGCATATTCAAAAGCAGAGACATTATTTTGCCGACTAAGGTCCGTCTAGTCAAGGCTATGGTTTTTCTAGTGGTTATATATGGATGTGAGAGTTGGACTGTGAAGAAGGCTGAGCACCGAAGAATTGATGCTTTTGAACTGTGGTGTTGGGGAAGACTCTTGAGAGTCCCTTGGACTGCAAGGAGATCCAACTAGTCCATTCTGAAGGAGATCAACCCTGGGATTTCTTCAGAGGGAATGATGCTAAAGCTGAAACTCTAGTACTTTGGCCAGCTAATGTGAAGAGTTGACTCATTGGAAAAGACTTTGTTGCTGGGAGGGATTGGGGGCAGGATGAGAAGGGGACAACCAAGGCTGGATGGCATCACGGACTCGATAGATGTGAGTCTGAGTGAACTCCGGGTGTTGGTGATGGACAGGGAGGCCTGGCCTGCTGCGATTCATGGGGTTGCAAAGAGTCAGACACGACTGAGTGACTGAACTGAACTGATTTATCCACACTCAAAGAAATCTAAAAACTTTTTAAAAATGGAACCAAAGTGCTGAGAAACACACAATACTGTTAACAGCTTCTGGCTGCTCTTCACTTAGTGACATATTTGTTGGTATTGATTCATTTAATAGGTATCTTTGTTATATAATTATCAGATACTGCTGCATTCATTTTCTGACCATAGGAAAGTCATGACCAGCTGAACCTAAGGAAATATAACCAAAAGTAGAGTAAGCAGAAAGAGAAAACTGCCTTGAGGACAGTGAGGTTTTGCTGCTAAGTGTCCTCTCTCCTTGGAGAATTCAGTGACACCCCCACTCCAGTACTCTGGCCTGGAAAATCCCATGGATAGAGGAGCCTGGTAGGCTGTAGTCCATGGGGTTGCTAATAGGTGGACATGACTGAGCGACGACTTCCCTTTCACTTTTCACTTTCATTCATTGGAGAAGGTAATGGCAATCCACTCCAGTGTTCTTGCCTGGAGAATCCCAGGGACAGAGGAGCCTGGTGGGCTTCTGTTTATGGGGTTGCACAGAGTCAGACATAACTGAAGTGACTTAGCAGCAGCAGTGCTCTCTCCTAACTTTAATTAGAGAGGTCGCTTCCCAGTGTTTTATCCCTAGAATTTAGATATGAAAATTGTCAGCCCCAGGACTATTCCCAGGTAAAACTCCTGAAGTGATTAAAATGTGTCTGTGATGCTCCCTATTCTGTGTTCTTCTTCATCATTGATAACCTGCAGGCCTTCCCTTCCATCTTCTAGGACCTTCCATTTCTTGCATTTAGTCCTAATGAATAAGGATATTTCATGATCCAGAACTTTCTTTTATGTCCCAACCCTCAAAATAACTAAGGTCTACAAATCCTAGGACAGAATCAAATGACTTTGGTAAAGAAATGTTAGCTAACTTTTATCCAATGTCAAGAAAGCCAGCTCAGCTTTTTGCTCTGAAGGCTTTTCCTTCCACTTCTGTTCTCTGTGATAGAAGGTGACAACGTTCAAAATTAGCTGGAAGGCAGTTCATAAAAGTGGAAATCCTAGGTCTCTGTAAGCCTAGAATTACATGCAAGTCAGGGAAAAAGGAATGATGTTTTCTTTCTCAAGACATATGTGTCCTATCACTCAGGGAACCAGAATTTGAATGGTTCATATTTGTATTTATTTTTTAAAGTGAACAATGCACATAGTTGCTGAAATTATTAATTATTTGATGACCATCATAAACCAGTTTTTGTTGGCTGGCTTTATGTTGTGTTATTTCAATAAGCTAATTTTCTAACAAATTTATGATTGCTTTTACACCCAGCAAAGGCTAAGTAACATCATTGTTAAAATAGGCCAAAAGAGGGAAGGTTTAACAGCAATCTCAATCGAAGAAGCATAGAAGAATTGACTCACCATATGATGAATAACTTCAGATGTTCTTTGCTATGTTTGTCACATTCTATTTATTTCATGAATGTAATCAATGTCCTATTAGCCACAGTGGAGTACTAAGAACGCAATATTTTTTTTTGAAATAACTGATGATTTTTAATGTCAAATTTTGGAACAAACTGTAAAATTAATTAT
>SJYQ01104730.1:837837-862581 GCA_006410935.1 Redunca redunca
ACCTGGGTTAATTTTTATATAAAATATGAAATTTATTTTATGATTTATTTTTCTGTACATGAATGCCCAGTAGTTGAAACACACTTTATGGAAGATACTATCCTTTCTCCATTGAATCACCTTGCACATTTGTCAAAATAAATTGGCCATATTTCTATAGGCCTACTTCTGGACTCACTATGATCTTATTATTCTGTGTGTCTGTTTTTACTAAATATATAATTGTCTTTGTTGCTATCACTGTAGCATGTCTTAAAATGATGTAGTAAAATTTCTGAAACTTTGTTTTTATTTTTCAAGTTTTTTTTAGCTCTTCTAGTGCATTTGATTTTTTTTTCACTTTCTTTCTTTCTATAGTTCCTTTTTTTAAATTTTTATTTTAACTTTAGTTTACTTTACAATACTGTATTGGTTTTGCCAAACATTGACATGAATTCACCATGAGTGTACATGCGTTCCCAAACATGAATCCCCTCCCACCTCCCACCCCATACCATCTCTCTGGGTCCTCTCCATGCACCAGCCCCAAGCATCCTGCATCCTGCATCAGACATAGACTGGCGATTCGTTTCTTATATGATAGTATACATTCTCCCATCTCATCCCACCATCTCCCTCTCTCTCTCCCCCAGAGTCCAAAAGTTCACTCTACAGATCTGAGTCTCTTTTGTTGTCTCGCATACAGGGTCACCATCCCCATCTTTCTAAATTCCATATATATGCGCTAGTATGCTGTATTGGTCTTTTTCTTTCTGGCTTNATTGTGGTTTTGATTTGCATTTCTCTGATAATGAGTGATGTTGAGCATCTTTTCATGTGTTTGTTAGCCATCCGTATGTCTTCTTTGGAGAAATGTCTACTTAGGTCTTTGGTCCATTTTTTGATTGGGTCATTTATTTTTCTGGAATTGAGCTGCATAAGTTGCTTGTATATTTTTTAGATTAGTTGTTTGTCAGTTGCTTCATTTGCTATTGTTTTCTCCCATTCTGAAGGCTGTCTTTTCACCTTGCTTATATTTTCCTTTGTTGTGCAGAAGCTTTTAATTTTGATTAGATGCCATTTGTTTATTTTTGCTTTAATTTCCAGAATTCTGGGGGGTGGATCATAGAGGATCCTGCTGTGATTTATGTCGGAGAGTGTTTTGCCTATGTTCTCCTCTAGGAGTTTTATAGTTTCTCATCTTACATTTAGATCTTTAATCCATTTTGAGTTTATTTTTGTGTGTGGTGTTTAATTTAAATTCTAGAATTAATTTAATTGTACTTATGAACAATTCTACTGGGAATTTGATTATTATTGTGTAACTCTGCTACTTTGGGTAAAACATCTTATATATTGTGTCTTCCAATCCATGAACATGGTATATCCATCCATTTATTTGTATCTTCTTTGACTTTTTTCATCAGTGTATATACTTTCTGAATGCAATTTTGCCAAAATCCAAAAAATCTAATTAAATATTGAAATTACACAAAGTATGCATTCAAACTACAATTTAATTAATTTAGAGCACATAAATAAATTAGAAATAGAGAGAAAAAAAAAGAAGCCCAAGAAATCCATAAAACCCCCCAAACTTGGTAATTAAACAACACATTCCTCAATATATGTTATGTCTAACGAGAAACGCTGGGCTAGAAGAATCAAAAGCTGGAATCAAGATTGCCAGGAGACATATAAATAACCTCAGATATGCAGACGACACTAACCTTATGGCAGAAAGTGAAGAGGAGCTAAAGAGCCTCTTGATGAAAGTGAAAGAGGAGAGTGAAAAGGTTGGCTTATAGCTCAACATTCAGGAAACTAAGATCATGGCATCTGGTCCCATCACTTCATGGGAAGTGGATGGGAAAACAGTGGAAGCAGTGTCAGACGTTTTTTGGGGAGGCTCCAAAATCACTGCAGATGGTGCTTGTAGCCATCAAATTAAAAGACACTTAATCCTTGGAAGGAAAGTTATGACCAACCTAGATAGCATATTCAAAAGCAGAGACATCACTTTACCAACAAAGGTCCATCTAGTCAAGGCTATGGTTTTTCCAGTGGTCATGTATGGATATGAGAGTTGGACTGTGAAGAAAGCTGAGCACCAAAGAATTGATGCTTTTCAACTCTGTGTCGGAGAAGACTCTTGCGAGTCCCTTGTACTGCAAGGAGATCCAACCAGTCCATTCTAAAAGAGATCAGTCCTGGTTATTCATTGGAAGCACTGATGCTAAAGCTGAAACTCATATGAAGAGTTGACTCATTGGAAAAGTCTCTGATGCTGGGAGGGATTGGGGGCAGGAGGAGAAGGGGACGACAGAGGATGAGATGGCTGGATGGCATCACCGACTCTATGAACATAAGTCTGAGTGAACTCCGGGAGTTGGTGATGGACAGGGAGGCCTGGCATGCTGCTATTCATGAGGTCGCAAAGGTCGGACATGACTGAGCGACTGAACTGAACTGAATGAGATATCACAAAGGAAAGGTAAAAAAAATAATAATAATTTATACCTATTCATGATACTGTACACAAAATTTAACAAAATTTAACTTAAACTAAATTTAACTAACTAAACTAACAAAATTTAACTTAAACTAAAGTTGATAGCATAATGTCTACAAAAGCTACAAAAAATTTAGAAGAAAACTTAGAAGAAAATCATTTTAATTATAAGCAATTCTAACTAAGCAAGATATAATTCTTGCAAATGAAACCCCAAGCTCAATNTAAAAGAAAATTTGTTAAATTTGAGATAATCAGTTTTTAAAATATTTACATTTCTCTATGAACATTTTCAAATCAATGATAAGAAAAAAGAGGAATTAAAAATAATAATAATAGTGCAAATGTTGCCAGTCTATAACTATGCAAATTACTCCTAAATGTGGCAAAAATGAATAGATTCTGTTAGGTGGGGAATATAGACCTGTAAGTTAAAGCCTCCATTGTAAGAAATGCAGCATCTTATTGGCTCCCTCATTAATTAAGAAGTTAAATAAAATCTCTACTAAGTGTGAAAAAAGTAAAAATAAATAAAAAATTAAAATGGGCAAAAGTCTGAATAGTCATTGCATCAAGTAAGTATATACATAACCAATAAACAGAATAAAAGATGCTCAATTAGGGAAATGCAAATTAAAACAAGTTACTTTGTCACACGTCTTAGGATGAGCATATTCATAAAGACAGATGACGATTTGGAGAAAAAGGTACATTCATACCTTGTTGGTGAGAATGTAAGATAATAGAATCATTTTGTAATCCACTTTGTCTTAAAGCCATTTTCTTAAAAATTTAAAAATAACTTACCAAACGTCCCAATGGTTCTACTCATAGGTATGTACCATAAAAAATGAAAATATATGTTCACACAAAGAATGTGCTGGTACATTCTCAGCAGCATTTTATCTAACGACTGACAATTTGAAACAACTCAGATGTCACTAACTTTATAATGGATAAGAAAATGTGGTCATACGGTAGATTATTTTTCAGCAATACAAAGAAATCAAATGCTATGTGCTATAACCTTGATGAACCCAATAAAGCACTAATCTAGATGAAAGAAGCTAGACAGAAAATATTACATATTTTATGATTCCAATTACAGAAAACGTTCAACAGAAGAAATCTGCAGTGTTGGAAATGAGATTAGTGATTGTCTGCTGCTCAGAGGAAGAAGGGAGAATGACTGTGAAATGGTTCAAAAACTAGTTTATTGTAAAGTTTGCACAGCGCCAAAGAATTCCAAAAAAATCATTTAATTTTACCATGAAAATGTTTACCCTAAATATTTTGTCAACAAATACTTTGTATTTTATTTTATCCTTTTGAGTGTCTACAATATTAATGGTCAAAAAATAATATTTTGGTTATTTCTCCTTATTCTATAATATTCCTAATGTATTAAAAAATATTTTTCTGATATTATAACCTCCTGCTTCCTTCTTTCCTAGGAAATGATAGCAGACTACCTGTTTTGCTAGGATATTTTCCCTGCAGCTTTATCACCTTTTCCTCCTCGGCTAGGATTAAGTCTAGCTTGAATGAAGAGCATTCTCTTGTGTCATCTACTCTGAGTGATTGTGTGACGTGATATGAGAACCCACTGGAGGTGGAAGTACAGAACATACAGACCAATGTAACTTTTATTATTCTCAGAGTGTGCCTGTTCAGAGAAGAAAGACAAGATACCTCAGAAAGATTCCAGTGTTCCCTGATATGGTAGTCAGTATACTTTGCAGAACTTTAAAGTAAACCTCAGAATATGCCACCAATATCTCAGTGGCTAGGAAAGAGTATGGCTAGGGTAAGAACATTGAGAAGTAAAGTAAAATGGAATGGAAATCAGGTTCTCTAGCCAAGCTATGTTATCAAGTCTTCTCAGGGTTTCAACAGGCCAATGCCTGAAGCTTCTGTTGGCTCAGAACAGAAGGGACCCCTCAGTGACCACAAGAGGTGTGGAGACATATTGAGATACACAGAGGCTGCTTGTACTCCTCAAATCAGGGTGTGTGTTTAGTCATCAGCTGTGTCTAACACTCTGCAACCCCTCTTTGCTGGAGTGTAGCTAGCCAGGATCCTCTCTCCATGGAATTTCCCAGGCAAGAATCCTGGAGTGGGTTGCTATTACCCACTCCAAGGGATCTTCCTGACCCAGGGATTGAACCTGTATCTCTTGTGTCTCCTGCATTGGTAGGTGGATTCTTTACCACTGTGCCACCTGGGAAGCACACCAGTATATCTCCTCATATTAGTGTTGATATTTTCTGGCAATTGAAACAGTCTTCTAAGTAATGTGTTATAAGTGAGGCGCTGGGTAATAATCCATTATGTATATGTACCAAATCTTCAGTAATGAAATTGGGTCATTTGTAGTGATATGGAAGGACAGCAACACTGTCATACAAAGTGAAGTAAGTCAGAAAGAGGAAAAATATCATATACTAAGGCATATAAGGCTCAACATTCAGAAAACAAATATCATGGCATCTGGTCCCATCACTTCATGGGAAATAGATGGGGAAACAGTGGAAACAGTGTCAGACTTTATTTTGGGGGCTCCGAAATCACTGCAGATGGTGACTGCAGCCATGAAATTAAAAGACACTCCTTGGAAGAAAAGTTATGACCAACCTAGATAGCATATTCAAAAGCAGAAACGTTACTTTGCCAAAAAAGGTTCATCTAGTCAAGACTATGGTTTTTCCTGTGGTCATGTATGGATGTGAGAGTTGGACTGTGAAGAAGGCTGAGCGCTGAAGAATTGATGCTTTTGACCTGTGGTGTTGGAGAAGACTCTTGAGAGTCCCTTGGATTGCAAGGAGATCCAACCAGTCCATTCTGAAGGAGATTAGCCCTGGGATTTCTTTGGAGAGAATGGTGCTGAAGCTGAAACTCCAGTACTTTGACCACCTCATGCGAAGAGTTGACTCATTGGAAAAGGCTCTGATGCTGGGAGGGATTGGGGGCAGGAGGAGAAGGGGACGACAGAGGATGAGATGGCTGGATGGCATCATTGACTCAGTGGACGTGAGTGTGAGTGAACTCCTGGAGATGGTGATGGACAGGGAGGCCTGGTGTGCTGCGATTCATGGGGTCACAGAGAGTTGGACATGACTGAGCGACTGAACTAAACTGAACTGAAGGCGTATATGTGGAATCTAGAAAAATGCTACAGATGAATTTATTTGCAGAGTAGAAACGGATGTAGAGAACAGACTGGACACAAGGATGGGGAGAAGGTGGGATAGATTAGATTCAGATTGACATATATACACTACCATGTGTAAAATAGGTAGCTAGTGGGAGATGGCTGTCTAGCACAGGGAGCTCAGCTTGGTGCTCTGTGGTGACCTAGTTAGGTGGGATGCAGAGCTGGAAGGAAGGTCAAGATGGAGAGCATATATGCATACATATAGCCGGTTCACTTTGTTTTACAGCAGAAACTAACAATAATGTAGAGCAAATATATCACACTTTTTAAAAAGTGAGGTGCTAATTATCCAACTAGGTGCTTGTAGCCAGAAATTCTAAGAGAAATATGACATTCAGAGCCTTGTCTACCTTCTCACTCCCTTTGAGTAAATATAAAGATAATTCAGCATGTTTTTTTAATATTTCAAATTGATTTCCACAGTACAGTGGGTTCAAAAGACAATGCTGTCAAACACACAATCTTTATGTTCAAATTTAGTGAGATACTCCAATAAAGATTCATGAATATTCACAAAAGTCTGTTATAGCATTAAATAAAACTTTTCATTTGCTGAAACAAGATTTCCTTTGTATAAACTCTTCAATGATTGTCAATATACATTTCAAATAAAGGAATGACAACCAAACAAATGAGAAAAACAGGTATAATAATAGATTATATATACAGCTGGCATGAAATGCTGGGTTTATATAATATCCCTCAAATCTCTCATGTATTTTATTCATTTGTTCTTTTTGTACTATCATATTTGAAATGTTCACATTTTAATGTAGATGTACAAATCCTATCTTTAGGCATATAGACATACCTGTTATTCCAAATGCTATAACATTATTCTAAAGTATAGTTCAGATTTTATAAAGGAAAGAAAGGAGAAGAGTGGTGGGGGGGGAAGGTCTGGAACAACAAAGAACTACATCTCTACAAAAGAGAACTGGCAACCAAAAATGTCAGCATTACTTAGTTTTATAATAATAATAATAATAATAATAATAATACTTGGAGTGATTTAGCAAGTAATTATGCTATTTTGTTTCAAAGATGTTATTGCTGAAACTTTTCTTCAGTGATGACTTTTATACCAACAAAAGCAAAAGACCTTCTCTGTTGTAAGCCCATGTATATTATAAAATTTCTTTGAACCAGTGTTGATATCTGTGGATCCTTTCCCAACTTCCCACAGGACTTCTGCCATGGGCCACTAGGTCCAATTACTTCTGAACTAGCTTAGTTCTTTGCATGAGCTTACACTTTAATTATTATCAAAACCATTTTCTGGCCACAGGTTTTTGTTTTTTGGAGGTAGCAGGATTGCCTATGCATAAATTAGGGGTCACAGGAAGCCACTATTTATAATTGTAATGCAAGAAAACTGCTTATATCTAATTTATGCCACAGAGATCCCACAGATATTGAAGATTTTTAAAATTCTTCAACTCTTTCTAAAAAGAATATGGCTGTGAAAAGAAAGGAAACCTCCAGACAACGGCAAAGCTATTGTGAAGACTTTGAGGAAACATAAAAATTGTGAAAAAGTTTATAGTTAGCAGAATAAGAAAAGATACGGAAATTCTAATTTGATTTCTTCAATTTCTTAAAAAGGAAACATTAAGAAGCTAAAGGTCAGTACTGTTTATAAGAGCCTAGACATAGAAGCAACGTAAATGTCTATAAACAGAGGAATGAATAAAGTAGATGTAATACATATACACAAGGGAATATTATTCAGTCATAAAAAGAAAGGAGATAGTGCCATTTGCAGCAACATGGAAAGACCTGGAGATTATAATACTAAGTGACATAACCTAGAAAGATACATATGATGTCACTTGTGTGTGGAACCTAAAACAAAATGATACAAGTAGATTTATTTATACAACAAATAGACTCCCAGATATAAAAAACAAACTACTGGTTACCAAAGGGGAAAAGGTGGGGGAGGGATTAATTAGGAGTATGGGACTAACAGATACACACTAATATATAAAAAGATCATCAACAATATCCTAGTGTATAGCACAGGAAACCCTTTTGAATATCCTGTAATAACCTATAAGGGAAAATAATCTGAAAAACAACAAACCCACACACATACACACATGCACACACATATATATATGCATATATATCACTTTGCAGTATACCTGAAACATTGTAAATCAACTATTCTTCAGTAAAAATGAAATTAAAAATAAAACAATAGACTCAGAATTTGGGATTTAAATTTAATTCTATATTGTCTGTCCTTTAAAAGGAGAAAAGAATCTAAAGGGCATTTTTAAATATTATATAGAATAATCAGAAAAAAAAACTACTGCGTAAACTTTTCACTTTAGTTTTAGCTAAGTTATCAAAAAGTATTTACAAAAGGAAGAGTTATACTGAGTAATCAAAAAGATGCTAGTAGAGAAGATAAATTTACCAAATCACACAAAATTTCTGCTTAATCTCTTGTTCAAAGTAACCTTCATAAAATTCTTACTAAAACATCTCTTATGGCTATGTCAGTTGTATTACATTCATCATAAATACACAGTTCTTAAAATGAAAAGGTTGATTAAAATGTTATGTAAATGTCTTTATTGGTCTGTTGTGCCTGGTATTTGAAAGCATAAATCCACACAGAAAACTGCACACATATGTCCTTAGCAAATTTATTTATAGTTACCAAAAGAAAGATATGTCTCCTGTTCTACCAGGAGCTAAAACAAAAACTGTAGTAATGTATGGATATGAGATGTGGGCTATAAAGAAAGCTGAGCACAGAAGAATTTATGCTTTTGAACTGTGGTATTGGAGAGTCCCTTGGACTGCAAGGAGATCCAACCAGTCCATCCTAAAGGAGATCAGTCCTGGATGTTCATTAGAAGGACTGACGTTGAAGCTGAAACTCCAATACTTCGGCTAACTGATGTGAAGAGCTGACTCATTTGAAAAGACCCTGATGCTGGAAGAGATTGAGGGCAAGAAGAGAAGGGGACAACAGACAATGAGATGGTTGGATGGCATCACTGACTCAGTGAACATGGATTTGGGTGAACTCCGGAAGTTGGTGATGGAGAGGGAGGCCTGGAGTGCTGCGGTTCGTGAGATTGCAGAGTCAGACATGACTGAGCTACTGAACTGACCTGAAATGAATACATCTATACCAAAAAAAAATACTCAGACATAATAAGGATATTGATATAGCCAGCAACTTAAGTTCAGTTCAGTTCAGTGGCTCAGTAGTGTCTTACTCTTTGCGACCCCATGAATTGCAACATGCCAGGCATCCCTGTCCATCACCAACTCCTGGAGTTCACTCACACTCATGTCCATCGAGTCAGTGATACCATCCAGCCATCTCATCCTCTGTCCACTTCTCCTACTGCCCCCAATCCCTCCCAGCATCAGGGTCTTTTCCAAAGAGTCAACTCTTCACATGAGGTGGCCAAAGTACTGGTGTTTCAGCCTTAGAATCATTCCTTCCAAAGAACACCCAGGGCTGATCTCCTTCAGAATGGACTGGTTGGATCTCCTTGCAGTCCAAGGGACTCTCAAGAGTCTTCTCCAACACCACAGTTCAAAAGTGTCAATTCTTCAGTGCTCAGCCTTCTTCACAGTCCAACTCTCACATTCATACATGACCACTGGGAAAACCATAGCCTTGACTAGATGGACCTTTGTTGGCAGAGCTTTTCAATATGTTATCTAGGTTGGTCATAACATTTCTTCCAAGGAGTAAGCATCTTTTAATTTCATGGATGCAGTCACCATCTGCAGTGATTTTGGAGCCCCCAAAATAAAGTCTGACACTGTTTCCACTGTTTCCCCATCTATTTCCATGAAGTGATGGGACCAGATCCCATGATCTTCGTTTTCTGAATGTTGAGCTTTAAGCCAACTTTTTCACTCTCCTCTTTCACTTTCATCAAGATCCTTTTTAGTTCCTCTTCACTTTCTGCCATAAGGCTGGTGTCATCTGCATATCTGAAGTTATTGATATTTCTCCAGGCAATCTTGATTCCAGCTTGTACTTCTTCCAGCCCAATGTTTCTCATGATGTATTCTGCATATAAGTTAAATAAGCAGGGTGGCAATATACAGCCTTGATGTACTCCTTTTCCTATTTAGAACCAGTCTGTTGTTCCATGTCCAGTTCTAACTGTTTCTTCCTGACCAGCATATAGGATTCTCAAGAGGCAGGTCAGATGGTCTGGTATTCCCATCTCTTTCAGAATTTTCCAGTTTATTGTGATCCACACAGTCAAAGGCTTTGGCATAGTCAACAAAGCAGAAATAGATGTTTTTCTGGAACTCTCTTGCTTTTTTGATGATGCAGCAGATGTTGTCAATTTGATCTCTGGTTCCTTTGCCAGTAGTACTTAACCAAAATACCATTCTGTCATCAATTACACTAGAATCCAGTGGTTTCATTGTAGTATACTTTTGCATTTAACTTTTCAGTATGCCTCTAGACCAGAAAAGTCAATATCTCTTTTCCTTCAGCTAAGAAGGACAATAACATGCATGGACATTCATGTCCCCTAACTTTACTGAAGCCAGCTCTCCATCCCACACTATTTACCCCATGACATCAGTCAAGGCTTTAATGATATAATGTTCCCGTATGTTTCAGGTTTTGATTCAACATGCAGATGATTTCTTTGTCTAGAAAATAAAGAAGCTTGTAAAAAAAATCATGTCCTTGCTTTCTTCAATTTCCTTTCTCTCTGCCTTAGCTAAAATGGACATAAAATTTCAAAAGATAAAAATGCAGTTTTTCCAAGATAGTTATTTAGCACATGACCTATTTGAAGAGAGATAAACCCTCTCTTCTAAAAATAAAAAAAAAATATATAAAATAAAATAAAAGCAACCTAAACTTATCCTGGATCCATTGCAAAACAGCAATTATAAGTGTTTCTAAGTTTATCTAAATATTGCAGGTAGTGGGTTTTACCTTTTCCTGAGACTCATAAAATTGACAAATGTTCTAAACATGGTTTCAGTTGCAGGGCAATCCCCACTNTACTAGCATGTGAGATGAGTGCAATTGTGTGGTAGTTTGAGCATTTTTTGTCATTGCCTTTCTTTGGGATTCGAATGAAAACTGACCTTTTCCAGTCCTGTGGCCACTGCTGAGTTTTCCAAATTTGTTGGCATATTGAATGCAGCACTTTCACAGCCTCATCTTTCAGGATTTGAAATAGCTCAACTGGAATTCCATCACCTCCACTAGCTTTGCTTGTAGTGATGCTTTCTAAGGCCCACTTGACGTCACATTCCAGGATGTCTGGTTCTAGATGAGTGATCACATCATCGTGATTATCTTGTTTGCAAAGATTTTTTCATATAGTTGTTCTGTGTATTTTTGCCACCTCTTCTTAATATCTTCTACTTCTGTTAGGTCTATACCATTTTTGTCTTTTATCGAACCCATTTTAGCATGAAATTTTCCCTTTGTGTCTTTAATTTTCTTGAAGAGATATCTAGTCTTTCCCATTCTGTTGTTTTCTTCTATTTCTTTGCACTGATCACTGAGGAAGGCTTTTTTATCTCTTCTTGCTGTTCTTTGGAACTCTGCATTCAGATGCTTGTATCTCTCCTTTTCTCCTTTGCTTTTAGCCTCTTTTCTTTTCACAGCTATTTGTAAGGCCTCTCCAGAGAGCCATTTTGCTTTTTTTGCATTTCTTTTCCATGGGGATGGTCTTGATCCCTGTCTCCTGTACAATGTCACGAACCTCATTCCATAGTTCATCAGGCACTCTATCAGATCTAGACCCTTAAATCTATTTCTCACTTCCACTGTATAATCATAAGGGATTTGATTTAGGTCATACCTGAATGGTCTAGTGGTTTTCCCTACTTTCTTCAATTTAATTCTGAATTTGTCAGTCAGGAGTTCATACTCTGAGCCACAGTCAGCTCCTGGACTTGTTTGTGTTGACTCTATAGAGCTTCTCCATCTTTGGCTGCAAAGAATATAATCAATCTGATTTCAGTGTTGACCATCTGGTGATGTCCATGTGTAGAGTCTTCTCTTGTGTGTTGTTGGAAGAGGGTGTTTGCTATGACCAGTGCATTTTCTTGGCAAAATTCTACTAGTTTTTGCCCTGTTTCATTCCGCATTCCAAGGCCAAATTTGCCTGTTACTCCAGGTGTTTCTTGACTTCCTACTTTTGCATTCCAGTCCCCAATAATGAAAAGGACATCTTTTTTGGGTGTTAGTTCTAAAAGGTCTTGTAGGTCTTCATAAAACCATGCAACTTCAGTTTCTTCAGTGTTACTAGTTGGGGCATAGACTTGGATTACCGTGATATTGAATGGATTTCCTTGGAAACAAACAGAGATCATTCTGTCATTTTTGAGATTGCATCCAAGGACTGAATATCAGACTCTTTTGTTGATCATGATGGCTACTCCATTTCTTCTGAGGGATTCCTGCCCACAGTAGTAGATATCATGGTCATCTGAGTTAAATTCACCCATTCCAGTCCATCTTAGTTCCCTGATTCCTAGAATGTTGACGTTCACTCTTGCCATCTCTTGTTTGACCACTTCCAATTTGCCTTGATTCATGGACCTGACATTCCAGGTTCTTATGCAATATTGCTTTTTACAGCATCGGACCTTGCTTCTATCACCAGTCACATCTACAGCTGGGTATTGTTTTTGCTTTGGCTCCATCCCTTTATTCTTTCTGGAGTTATTTCTCCACTGATCTCCAGTAGCATATTGGGCACCTACTGACCTGGGGAGTTCCTCTTTCAGTATCCTATCATTTTGGCTTTTCATACTGTTCATGGGGTTCTCAAGGCAAGAATACTGAAGTGGTTTGCCATTCCCTTCTCCAGTGGACCACATTGTGTCATACCTCTCCACCATGCCCACCTGTCTTGGGTGGCCACACAGGGTGTGGCATTGAGTTTGACAAGGCTGTGGCCCTAGTGCGATTAGGTTGACTAGTTTTCTGTGATTATGGTTTCAGTGTGTCTGCCCTCTTGCAACATCTACTGTCTTACTTGGGTTTCTCTTACCTTGGACGTGAGGCGTCTCTTCAAAGCTGCTCCAGCAAAGTGCATCTGCTGTTCCTTACCTTGGATGAGGAGTATCTTCTCACCGCCACCCCTCCCGACCTTGTTCAAATGCATCAGACTGATTGAATAAAGTAATATCAAAATACTCTTTGATTTTTCTTACACAATATTCTAAATATGACAAATTTATAATAATGGGAAAGAGATCGTTTATTTTTTCTTTGTGCCTTTTGTATTGGTACCAATAATGTTGGTAATTCCTGTATGTGACGAATTTTCATTGACTACACACACACACACACACACACACACACACAGATGATTGTTAACGATCGATGAAGTCTAAATGGGGTATGTAGTTTATTTTCATGAATTTTTTTATGAATCATGGTTTTGTTGTCATGCCTGGGTTCTTGCCGAAATCTAAATCATGAAGCCTTTCTTTATTTTATTCTAGAGACTTTGTGATTATATATTTTACACTCAGATTTATAATCTATTTTGAGTTAAACTTTGTATAAGATGTGATGGCCTCTCTTAAGTAAAACCTTTCAACAAAACCATTTGGATGGAGAATCAGAGACAGTAACTCACTCGATCCCTTTCCTCTTCTGACTGACAGGACCCTGTCCATAACCTGCTTTCCTACTGACACAGCTCTGGTCACACTTTGAAGAACACAGGTGTCTTAAGGAAACAAAACCCAACCTGGAGATGAAGTGCCCCTTCTAGTATTAGCAACTTCTTTTTTTTTTTTTCTTTCTTCCAAGCATATTATTTTGCACTAGGTACAAAGCAGACATTGTTCTGAATATTAGGGCATTAAAGAGAAGTGAGAATTGGTCTTTGCTGTCACCTTCCTCTTGTTCTAAACGAGGCACCATACGTTGAATGTCACAGTGGTTGGTCCACACACAATACACAAGAAGAGTACACTTCAAAGTGAAGGAGGGATTCAGGCAGAGTCAACAGCAGAGTTTCCCAGTAAAGAGGGTGGAGGGAGGTATTGAAGGAGGTGCAAGGGCAGAGAGGGGCATGGAGATTTGAGGACATGTAGACTTGTTTCAGGAGCAGTAACAAGTCATGCATAGCTAAGCAAACTCATTATGAATGAATCAGTCTCTTAATTAACAATTATTTTCCTTGAGTCTGTGTGTAAACCGATTTCCATCTCTCATACAACTTTTGTAACATGTTCAATACATATATTTGTGATCATAAATATACCGGTGTGTGTGCATGCTAAGTTGCTTCAGTCGTGTCCTACTCTGTGTGACTCTATGGACTCTAGCCCACCAAGTTTCTCTGTCCAAGGGATTTTCCAGACAAGTATACTGGAGTGGGTTGCCTTTTCCTCCTCCAAGGGATCTTTCAATCAGGGATCAAACCCATGTCTCCTGCAGGTCCTGCATTGGAGCTGCTCTTTACCACTGAGCAACCTGGGAAGCCATGGGAAACCCCATAAATATTCCTAGAAAATGACTGTTTTATGTACCTATAATTTTCATGTATATAAATTATATGATGTGTGTGCATATACCTGCTTCTCCTTTTTTTTTTTTTAACCAATCAACACTATGTCTTTAAGGAGGAGTCAGATTGCCATGTGTTCACACAGTCTGTTTCTCCAATAATTTTGTCACATGCTTTTCCTGATGCATGAGTCACCTGAGGGTGTACCAGGAGGTTAACTCCAGCTCCCTGACAACATGGACTACAGGGGCCATACTGCAAGTGTCTACCCTGCAAACAATGTAGTGGAGGACTTTGATCTTCCTAAAATTTGGAGCAACAGCTAATTGTTCTAGTGTTTTTTTCCTTTCCATTTGACTATTCTCTCTCTCTGGGACTTTATTAGATAGGTAGTTGCACTTTTTAGATATTATAAGCGTTTATCTACACCTTCCATGCCTATGGGGATTCCTTGATAGCTCAGTTGGTAAAGAATCCACCTGCAGTGCAGGAGACCCCTATTCGATCCCTGGGTCAGGAAGATCCCCTGGAGAAGGGAAAGGCTACCAACTCCAGTATTCTGGCCTGGAGAATTCCATGGACTGTATAGGACATGAATGAACAACTTTCACTTCACTCCATGCCTATAATATATTTTTATATCTATCTTTCATCATTTTTGTATTTCCTTCTGTTACAGAGTGCTATCCCTAATTGCTAATTTTTTTCAGCTATATTCATCCATTTATTCCATCTATAAAGTTTTATGCAGCTACTTTATTTTTAGCAGCTGAATAATACTCAGTTCTTTTGATGATCTTGTTTATGTTGCTTATATTTTATCTCATTTCCTTACATATATTACATTAAAAATTCCTTATCCTTTCTACAGATTTTCCCTTTATTTATTTTTTAAGGTATAGCTGATTTACAATGTTACAATGTTATGTNCTGGAGTTGGCTATCGCCATTCTGTCTTACAATGTGTTTGGGGCAAGGACCAGTGATCAGAGTCTCTCCTGTCTCAAGTTAAGGAAAGATGTGTTAATCACTCTTGCTACTGATGTGGCAGGCAATTCCTTTGGTTACGTTTTCCCCTTTGATATTTTCTCGTGTTCCTAAAGTAAAAGAACATGAGTTGGAATCAATGTCTTTATTTTTTAAGTGAGCTGTTGAATGGTTTGGAAACAAGGGTAGAGAGGGATAGTCCAAAAGGAGCATGACAAATCATTTCTATTTTTATCAATTCTTTGTCTATCTCCACAACTCTTTGTAAAAGCACTGATGTTTCTCAGAGGATACAAGCACCCCACCATTCAGGTATTGCTACAGATCTTCACAATGAATTGTCAGACAAAGCTTTGCTCATTGTGATATTAAGGGAAAACAAGAGCAAATTTTATTTAGTTTTTCTCTCACCTAACCGCTCAGCCCTGCATCAGGCAGCCCTTTGTTCACCTCCTTCATCCCTGAGATCAAGGTGGCCTTTAGTTGCTCTGCTTTCACAAATGTTCACTGGGTTCTTGGAATCTGTTTTTCCCATCAGTTTCTCTGGTTTCTTCACTATTGACTCTGGGGGGTCACAGTACACTCCAGCTTGCTATTTTGGTGGGAAACTGCTCAGTGCTGTGTTTGGCTTACAGATGTGTTCAGTTTGACAAGCAAAGGGTTTTTATAAATTGGACTTGAATCCTACAATTTTCACATAGCCATTAACTAGTGTATGTCACCCAGTCTTGTTCAGTTATCTGTGGTGTCTCCCTGCTTTTGAAAGGATGGGAATCTGATCTCAATTAGAATGTAGGGTAGATTTAATGACTGGTGAGAGATGAAACTAAAAAGAACTGATTAAATAAAAATGTGAAAGGAATTGATTAATAGACTAATGTCAACTTTAAAAAATGCACAATGTGAGAGCTGTGAGTTAAGTTTATTTGGCACAAAAAGAGGACTATAGCCCAGGAGACAGCATTTCAGATAGCTCTGATAAATTGCTCTGGAAAGGCCTTTATAAATGTTGACTTTGGTGAAAGGGGAGTACATGAGATTAAGCACTTTTTTTTTTTTCCCAGAATATTATTGCCAGTCATGAGGAGCATTTGTCACCATGCAGGAATTTAGGGCTTTTCTAGATATGAGGAGATGCAAGAATGGGTTCATAAAATCAGCTCTTGAAAATATCTAACTTTTGAAGACCTGTTCTGCCAGTCCTCCACCCCATGTACTGAGCACAGAGGGCCTTGTTTCTTCTTTCCACCATGAACTCCCCTCAGGGAGTGTTGAAAGTCAGCAGCTGCAGCAGCACATATTTTAACCGTTGTAAATGTAGACAGCAAGTGCCCATAGCAAGTGCCAATTTGTAGTTGGCACTAAGAAGATGTAATGTCTTATTTACTCACAGAAAGAAATGAAGGTGTTGGAAAACAGCGTATAAGGGTGACTTGATCTGTATTTCAAATAAATAAATCTGTGGTCAGTACCAAGGATGAGTTTTCAAAAGGAAACTGGAAGCACTGAGGGAAGGTAGAATGTCACTGTTTTATTTCAGAGGAAAAAAAAATAATGTCTCAACTAGAAATCTAAATCCTGAAATTGAAAAAAAAAAAAAAATTTGTAAGGGAAGAAGTAGCAGGACTAAGTGACAGTTATCTGAGAAATAAAGCAAAACTCTCCAATGGACTTAGAATATTTCTGACTTGTGTAACAGAAGGTATCACTGCCTATTTACTGGGGTAGTAAATACCAAATCAGTTAGCAGGCTTTTGCAACAGACAGGGAAACTTAGGAAATTATATGAAACTAATGCAGCAAGTGGAACACCAAAGGAGGAATGGGCTCAAGGTCATATGTGAAAGGCTTGGGATGGGCAGATCTAGACAGAGAGTTAGGGTTTACAAGCTGTACTTCTGAGTAAATTGTGAAGACAGTAACTCAATCCATTATTACAAAATGCCCTCTGTAACCATAGAGACGTGCTTCTCCAAGACGTGTATTACATGGTAGTTCAGGGCTGTCCATCTCAAGAGTGAGTTGTGAAGGTAGTAACTCAAGCCATTACTTTAGAATAGAATCAAGGTGCCTTCTGCAACCATAGAGATGTGCTTCTCCAAAACGTGTATTTCATGGTCACTCATGGCTGTCCATGTCAATCACCACTGCTTCCACATGAGGACACAGTTCTCTGTGCTACTCTTGGCTAAGGACTGCACCTAAGACTCGGAGCAGGGCTTGTACTGGTGCAGGAGCATCCTGAGGGAGGTAGGGTTTTGCCAACAAAGATGCTGACTTGAGACCCCTCCATCAGCCTGGCAGACTAATTTAAGAACCATGCTGCAATCTGACCTCCTCCAAATGTCCCCTCCTTCACCTCCTTTCACTGGTGTCAGACCTGCAGCAGGGCCTTCAGTTTCTCCCTACCACCACCTCTTTTCCCCTTTACCCCTCAAAAGCATTACTCCTAGTGAATTCTTTGCTTGTCTAAAATTATGTTGGTGGCTGATTCCATGCAGACCCAAACTGACACAGTGGGCCAGAGAAAGGGGGGTGATCATTTTGTTTGGGGGGATGTTGAGTTTGAGGTCACGCCAGGATCTGCTGTTATAATATAACTGGACTATTGAAACTTATAACTTTGGGTACAGTTTATCATATCCATTGAGGTAAAATGTCTTCCCTATTTACAGGTGTGTGAATTCAAGGCATTTTTTGACTTCAAAATGTTATGGCATATACTGTTAATAATTTTTCTCTAACTAATTATCTCCATTGAGACTTAACAGACACAAAGGACAGACTCTTTGAGTGAGGTATTTGTTCAGATTAAAGAAACATGAGACTGCCCATTTCCTTTTCAAAGTTTTAGATAGAGAATTGACTCTCAGTTGCAAAAGTATTTTTAGCATATTTATATTTCAAGAAATGACTAGAAAAAATGCTCTTATTACTTCTGAGAATCCTTTCAGATTCTCTAATGCCTCAAATATATTAAAGAAATTAGAAATATGTCCACTCACATTTTAATATAGAAACCAAGTAATAATGATATTTCCTACATTGATTGAAAGCATAATATGTGTCAGGTCCTGGAGTGAGTATTGAATTCTTCATCATGTGTTTGCTTACTTTCCCACTCTGGTCCTCATGAATAATGTTCGTTAACCTTTACCATCTCAGCACACACTAGGATTATATTTTCTACCTCCAACGTGTTCTGTGGGGAATATAATTAATTCTACCAAAGAAACGTGAGCAGAAGTGCATGTCAGTTCCAGCTCTGGTCTTCTGATTGCCCATGGAGTGTCTCTTTCAGTCTCTCTTGCTACCTTAATAACAATCAAATTCCCAAACATTGGTTGGCTTTGCAGCATGGGTTCTAGTGTGAGGAAATGTGGGTCAGAGCCACAGAGGACCCAAAGAGATATGTTGAGAGTAAGAAATAACCCCTGGTGTACATCAGTTATTAAAACTGAGTCATTTTTTTTCTGTTACCATTTTGTGACTCATAAAGGAACTACGTCCCATTAATGAGGAGCTGCAATCAGAACAATAGACAAAGAGACAGCGGTCCTAAGATGGCAGAGGAATAGGAGACCACCGTCTCCCTCCAAAACTCATCAAAAGAACATTTAAACGCTGGGTAAATTCCACAAAACAACTTCTGAATGCTGGCAGAGGACATCAGGCACCCAGAAAAGCAGCCCATTGTCTTCAAAGAGGTAGGAAAAAATATAAAAGTCAAAATAAAAGAGACAAAAGAGGTAGGGATGGAGCTCCGTCCCAGGAAGGGAGTCTTAAAAAGAGGCTTCCAAACACCAGGAAACACTCTCACTGCCGAGTCTGTGGTGAGCCTTGGAAGCACAGAGGGCAACATAACAGGGAAGAAAAATAAATAAATAATTAAAACCCACAGATTACGTGCACAATGGTAACTTCCCCAGTGGAGAAGCAACTAGCAAGTGGGTGCTGGGCAAGGAGGCACGGGCTGCACTGCTTAGAGTAAGGATCTGGTCTGAATGCCCCAAGCATAATCTGAGCGAACTAATTTGGGCTAGCAAACCAGACTGTGGGATAACTACCACGTAAAAAGCCAGCTCTAACCTAAGACACCATCAGGCCCGCACACAGAACAAAGGACTGAACAGAGATAGCCGGATGCAGACCATCCGCTCCAGTGACAGGTAGCCAGAGCTGGAAGGGGGCAATCGCAGCCCCAGAGAGACATTATCTACAAAACTGTAAGCAGGCTTCTTTGCTAACTAAGATTTCTTGGGGTTCTGGACAGTCAACATCTGCCTGAGAAGGTGCACCGGTTGTACTCCCAGAAAACTGAGCTGCAGAGACAGTGGAGGCGATAAGTCACAGTGACTGCACTCCCGAAACACCTCATCACCTGAGCTGCTCAGACCTGGGAAGGGCACAAAACGCAGGCCCAACCGAGTCTGTGCCTCTGAGGACTACCTGAGTGCCTGAACCTGAGTGCCTTAGACCTGGAAGGTGCATGCAGCCCAGGGCCAGCCTCAGACAGTTCCCAGTGGAGCAACCTAGAGCCTGAGCAGTGTGGGCAGAGGGTACACATGCCATGAGAGGGGGCAGGCCCAGTGTGGCTGAGACAATGTGAGCACACACAAGTGTTATTTGTTTGCAGTGTCCCTCCCTCCCCACAGTGCGACTGAACAAGTGAGCCTGAAAAAACTGTCCACCACTGCCCTCTTTGTGTCAGGGCGAAAATCAAACACTGAACAGAAAACAGAAGAAGCTACAACAGTGGTAAGCACCGTGGAAGTGACAGGTGCAATAGATTAAAACACTGTCATTAGAACCAAATACATAGGAAGGGGCCCATAGATCTTGAGAAATATAAGCTGGACCAAGGAACTATCCGAAAATGAACTGACCCCACAATACCCACAACAACACCAGAGAAAGTCCTAGATATATTTTTATTATTTTTGCGATCATTCATCTTTTCTTTTTTTATTTTTAAAAATTTTTAAGTCCTCTATTATTCTTTTAATTTTCACTATTATAATTTACTATTACTTTGCAAAAAAAAAGAGCCTATTGTTTAAAAGCAAACTTCATATATATATATAATTTTTGTGACTGTTTTATTTTTTCTCTTTCTTTTTTTTTCTCTTTTCTTTGATATTGTATTTTTTAAATTTCAAACTCTACTCNACTCTCCTTTTTCTCTGCCAGGTCACCTGTGTCCCCTCCCTATCCCCTCTCTTCTCTACCCAACTCTGTGAATTTCTTTGTGTTCCAGACGGTGGAGAACACTTAGGGAACTGACTACTAGCTGGATCTGTCTCTCACCTTTTGATTCCACCCTTTTAACTTCCTGGCCACCTCTGTCTCCTTCTTCCCTCTTCTCTTCTCTTCTCTGTATAACACCGTGAACATCTCTGAGTGGTCCAGTTGTGGAGTGCACATAAGGAAGTGATTACTGGCTAGCTTGCTCTCTCCTCTATTGATTCCTCCTCAACTCAAGAAAGGTTTAACAAGGACCTAGAAGTAATAAAAAAGAGTCTATATATAATGAATAATGTAATAAATGAGCCCAAAAACACTCTGGAGGCAACAAATAGTAGAATAACAGAGGCAGAAGATAGAATTAGTGAATTGGAAGATAGAAGGATAGAAATAAATGAATCCAAGAGGAAAAAAAATGAATTAAAAGAAGTGAGGACAATCTCAGAGATCTCCAGGACAGTGTTGAATGCCTCAACATTCGAATCATAGGAGTCCCAGAAGAAGAAGACAAAAAGAAACACCATGAGAAAATACCTGAGGAGATAATAGTTGAAAACTTCCCTAAAGTGGGGAAGGAAATAATTACCCAAGCCCAAGAAACTCAGAGAGTCCCAAGGCAAAACACCCCAAGACACATATTAATCAAATTAACAAAGATCAAACACAAAGAACAAATATTAAAAGCAGCAAGGGAAAAACACAAATAACACACAAGGGGATTCCCATAAGGATAACAGCTAATCTTTCAATAGAAACTCTTCAAGCCAGGAGGGAATGGCAAGACATATTTAAAGTGATGAAAGAAAATAACCTACAGCCCAGATTACTGTACCCAGTAAGGATCAAAAGCTTAACAAACAAGCAAAAGCTTAGGGAATTCAGTACCACCAAACCAGCTCTAAAACAAATGCTAAAGGATATTCTCTAGACAGGAAACACAAAAAAGGTGTATAAACTCGAACCCAAAACTATAAAGTAAATGGCAATAGGATCATACTTATCAATAATTACCTTAAACGTAAATGGGTTGAATGCCCCAACCAAAAGACAAAGAGTGGCTGAATGGATACAAACACAAGACCCCTATATATGTTGTCTACAAGAAACCCACCTTCAAAACAGGGGACACATACAGACTGAAAGTGAAGGGCTGGAAAAAGGTTTTCCACACAAATATAGACCAAAACAAACAAACAAACAAACAAAAAAACGCAGGAGTAGCAGTACTCATATCAAATAAAATAGACTTTTAAACAAAGACTGTGAAAAGAGACAGAGAAGGACACTACATAATGATCAAAGGATCAATTCAAGAAGAAGATATAGCAATTATAAACATATATGCACCCAACATAGGAACACAGCAATATGTAAGACAATGCTAACAGGTATGAAAGGGGAAATTAGCAATAACACAATACTAGTGGGAGACTTTAATACCCCACTCACACCTATGGATAGGTCAACTAAACAGAAAATTAACAAAGAAACACAAACTTAAAATTCTACAGTGGAACAGTTAGACCTAACTGATATCTGTAGGACATTCCAACACAAAACAATGGATTTCACCTTTTTCTCAATCTCACACAGAACCTTCTCCAGGATAGATCACATCCTGGGCCATAAATCTAGCCTTGGTAAATTAAAAAAAAAAAAAAATGAAATCATTCCAAGCAACTTTTCTGACCACAGTACAGTAAGATTAGATCTCAATTACAGGAGAAAAACTATTAAAAATTCCAACATATGGAGGCTGAACAACACACTTCTGAATAACGAACTAATCACAGAAGAAATAAAAAAAAATCAAAATATGCATAGAAATGAATGAAAATGAAAACACAACAATCCAAAATCTGTGGGACACAATAAAAGCAGTGCTAAGAGGAAAGTTCATAACAATAGAGACATACCTCAAGAAACAAGACAAAAGTCAAATAAGTAACCTAACTCTATACCTAAAGCAACTAGAAAGGAAGAAATGAAGAACCTCAGAGTTAGTAGAAGGAAAGAAATCTTAAAAATTAGCACAGATATAAATGCAAAAAAAAAAATAAGAGAGAGAGACAGACAGACAGACAGAGAGAGAGACCATAACAAAAATCAATAAAGACAAAAGCTGGTTCTTTGAAAGGATAAATAAAATTGACAAACCATTAGCCAGGCTCATCAAGAAACAAAGGGAGAAAAATCAAATCAATAAAATTAGAAATGAAAATGAAGAGATCACAGCAGACAACACAGAAATACAAAGGATCATGAGAGGCTACTATCAACAATTATATGCCAATAAAATGGACAACTTGGAAGAAATGGAAAAATTCTTAGAAAAGTAGAACTTTCCAAAAATGAACCAGGAAGAAATAGAAAATCTTAACAGACCCATCACAAGCACGGAAATTGAAATTGTAATCAGAAATCTTGCAGCAAACAAAAGCCCAGGTCAAGGCGGGTTCACAGCTGAATTCTACCAAAAATTTAGAGAATAGCTAGCACCTATCCTACTGAAACTCTTCCAGAAAATTGCAGAGGAAGGGAAACTTCCAAACTCATTCTATTAGTCCATCAACACCCTAATACCAAAACCTGACAAAGATGCCACAATAAAAGAAAACTACAGACCAATATTACTGATGAATATAGATGCAAAAATCCTTAACAAAATTCTAGCAATAAGAATCCAACAACACATTAAAATGATCGTACACCATGACCAGTGGGCTTTCTCCCAGGGATACAAGGATTCTGCAGTATCTGCAAATCAATCAGTGTTATACACACAATAACAAATTGAAAAATAAAAACTATATGATTATCTCAATAGATGAAGAGAAAACCTTTGACAAAATTCAACATCCATTTATAATAAAAACTCTCCAGAAAGCAGGAATAGAAGGAACATACCTCAACATAATAAAAGCTATATATGACAAACACACAGGAAACTTTATCCTCAATGGTGAAAAATTGAAAGCATTTCCCCTAAAGTCAGGAACAAGACAAGGGTGCCCACTTTTACCACTACTGTTCAACATAGTTTTGGAAGTTTTGGCCACAGCAATCAGAGAAGAAAAAGAAATAAAAGGAATCCAAACTGGAAAAGAAGAAGTAAAACTCTCACTGTTTGCACCTCTATGCAGAAAACCCTAAAGACTCCTCCAGAAAATTACTAGGGCTAATCAATGAATATAGTCAAGCTGCAGGATATAAAACTAACACACAGAAATTCCTTGCATTCCTATACACTAATAATGAGAAAATAGAAAGAAAATTTAAGGAAACAATTCTATTCACCATTGCAATGAAAAGAACAAAATACTTAGGAATATATCTACCTAAAGAAACTAAAGACCTATATATAGAAAACTATAAAACTCTGGTGAGATAAATCAAAGAAGACACTAATAGATGGAGAAATATACCATGTTCATGGATTAGAAAAATCAATATAGTGAAAATGAGTTTACTACCCAAAGAAATCTATAGATTCTATGCAATCCCTATCAAGCTACCAACGGTATTTTTCACAGAGCTAGAACAAATAATTTCATAATTTGTATGGAAGTACAGAAAACCTCGAATAGCCAAAGCAATCTTGAGAAAGAAGAATGGAAATGGAGGAATCAACCTGCCTGACTTCAGGCTCTGCTACAAAGCCCCAGTCAACAAGTCAGTATGGTACTGGCACAAAGACAGAAATATAGATCACTGGAACAAAATAGAAAGCCCAGAGATAGAGAGGGGGGAGAAGATGGCGGAGGAATAGGACCAGGAGATTACTTTCTCCCTCACAAATTCCTCAAAAAAACATTTCAACGCCAAGCAAACTCCACAAAACAACTTCTGAATGCTGGCAGAGGACATCAAGCACCCAGAAAAGCAGATCATTGCCTTCAAAAACAGTGCTGTATAGACGGAGAAGTCTAGAGTCTGCTGTAAAAATAAAACTGAAAACCAGAAGCAGGAGGCTTAAGCCCAAAGCCTGAGAACATCAGAGAACTCCTGAATCCAGGGAACATTAACCAACAGGAACTCATCAAACGCCTCCATACCTACTCTAAAACCAAGCCCTGCCCAAGGGCAAACAAGCTTCAGAGCAAGACATACCACGCAAACTGTCCAACAACACAGGAACACACCTCTGAGCTTCTATAAACAGGCAGCTCAAAACTACTCCAAAACCATTGATATCTCATAGCCCGTTACTGGTCTCTCCAGTGCACTCCAGAGAGAAGAAACCCAGCTCCACTCACCAGAACCCCAACACAAGCCTCCCTAACCAGGAAATCTTGACAAGCCACTGATACAAC
>SJYQ01104730.1:865640-929319 GCA_006410935.1 Redunca redunca
AGAAAGATGGGGATGATGACCCTGTATGCGAGACAACAAAAGAGACTCAGATCTATAGAGTGAACTTTTGGACTCTGGGGGAGAGAGAGAGGGAGAGGGTGGGATGAGATGGGAGAATGGCATTGCAACATGTATACTATCAAGTAAGAAACGAATCGCCAGTTGATGTCAGATGCAGAATACAGGATGCTTGGGACTGGTGCAAGGAGAGGACTCAGAGGGATGGCATGGGGTGGGAGGTGGGAGGGGATTCATGTTTGGGAACACTTGTACACTCGTGGTGAATTCATGTCAATGTTTGGCAAAACCAATACAGTAATGTAAAGTAAACTAAAGTTAAAATAAAAATTAAAAAAAAAAAAAGAAAACCCAGAGATAAATCCATGCACCTATTAACACCTTATCTTTGACATAGGAGGCAAGAATATACAATGGATTAAAAACAATGTCTTTAACAAGTGGTGCTGGGAAAACAGGTCAACCACTTGTAAAAGAATGAAACTAGAACACTTTTTAACACCATACACAGAAGCAAACTCAAAATGGATTAAAGATCTAAACGTAAGACCAGAAACTATAAAACTCCTAGAGGAGAACATAAGCAAAACACTCTCCGACATAAATCACAGCAGGATCCTCTATGACACACCCCTAAGAATATTGGAAATAAAAGCAGAAATAAACAAATGGGACCTAATTAAACTTAAAAGCCTCTGCACAACACAGTAAACTCTAAGCAAGGTGAAAAGACAGCCTTCAGAATGGGAGAAAATAATAGCAAATGAAGCAACTGAAAAACAACTAATCTCAAAAATATACAAGCAACTCCTGCAGCTCAATTCCAGAAAAATAAACGACCCAACCTAAAAATGGGCCAAAGAACTAAGTAGACATTTCTCCAAAGAAGACATACATATGGCTAACAAACACATGAAAAGATGCTCAACATCACTCATTACCAGAGAAATGTAAATCACAACCACAACGAGGTACCATTTCACACCAGTTAGAATGGCTGCAATCCAAAAATCTACAAGCAATAAATGCTGGAGAGGGTGTGGAGAAAAGGGAACCCTCCTACACTGTTGGTGGGAATGCAAACTAGTACGGCCACTCTGGAGAATAGTGTGGAGATTCCTTAAAAAATTGCAAATAGAACTGCCTTATGACCCAGCAATCCCACTGTTGGGCATACACACCGAGGAAACCAGAATTGAAAGAGACACGTGTACCCCAATGTTCATCACAGCACTGTTTATAATAGGCAGGACATTGAAGCAACCTAGGTGTCCATCAGCAGATGAATGGATAAGAAAGCAGTGGTACATATACACAATGGAGTATTACTCAGCCATTAAAAATAATACTTTTGAATCAGTTCTAATGAGGTGGGTGAAACTGGAGCCTATTATACAGAGTGAAGCAAGCCAGAAAGAAAAACATCAATACAGTATACTAACGCATATATGTGGAATTTAGAAAGATGGTAAAGATAACCCTGTATGCGAGACAGCAAAAGAGACACAGATGTATAGAACAGTCTTTTGGACTCTGTGGGAGAGGGCAGGGGTGGGCTGATTTGGGAGAATGGCATGGAAACATGTATAATATCATATATGAAATGAATAGCCAGTCCAAGTTCAATGCATGATACTGGATGCTTGGGGCTGGTACACTGAGACGACCCAGAGGGATAGTACAAGGAGGGAGGAGGAAGGGAGGTTCGGGATCGGGAACACGTGTATACTGTGGTGGATTCATGTTGATGTATGGCAAAACCAATACAATATTGTAAAGTAATTAACCTCCAATTAAAATAAGTAAATTTATATTAAAAAATAAGAGACACCTGATGTTGTCTTAATAACCCCCTGGAGGGCAACAAGAAAATTGCCCTTGAGAGCTAGAAGACAGGCCGTGATGATCTTGATAAAATTGTCTTCTGCAATAACATAAAGTAGAGTGTGCAAAATGATTTACTATCTTTAGACTTCTAATAAGTAAAATTTAAAACTAAGATTGCATTTAAGCAACAACTCAATTAAAAGCATTATGTGAGATGTTTCATCATGCAGGAGTAGAGACAGCTCTTAATTTATGAATGACAAAAAGGTTAACTATAATATAAATTTGTTAGATTGGGTTATATATAGGCTTAAAACTTTGAATGTAAAGAAGATAGAATCTAGAAAAATCAAGCCTCAGTGTGATAGAGGATATTTTTCATACACATATCTGACAAAAGATTCCACAAAATAGGATATTCAAAAACTTAACACATGAAATGTTGTTACATTTACTAATTCATTAAAAATAAAAATGCATCACACATGCACAGTAAGACGATGCCTGTACCAGAATGGTTAGGAAAACGTTGTCAATACCAAGTGTTGGAAAGGATTTATGTTGAGAGGAAATCTCAAATACTGCTGATACAATTTGATATATCTACTTATGAAAGCTGGCAGTACCAGCTAAAATTGGATCATCCTTGATTAAAGAACCAATAAAAAATAGCTGCATATGTTCATCAAAAAACATGAAAAATGTTTATAGCACTACTATGATAGAGTAAAAAGTAAAAATTATTCATATCATCATAAGGATGGGCAAATGCACTCATTACATTCTTAAAATAGGGCTACAGAAAAATAGAATCAGTGTTCACCCTAAGATAATATTGGTCAAAAGAAGACAGATTACACAAAGGAACACATACTGCATTATTCATCTTTAAAAATGTCATAAACAACGAATGCTCATCAATCATGACAGAACGCAAGAGAATGATTAACTTGAGAGGGGATGGTGACCAGAATGGAAAAGAGAGTGCTTTCTGAGAGGCTGAGTTGAGTTGTCTAATGTGGGTGGTGAATACATCAGTGCATTTGTCATCTAATGCTCTAACCCTACAAATGGACATTTCCACCTTGCTATCTAACTAAAAAAATTATAAAATAAAACAAGGTCTATGTTAAGGTCAGTTCAAAAACAAATATTACTGAATTGTATTATCTCTGAATTGATTAATTCTTGGTGTAATATAATTTGAGCTTAAATTTCAGTTTTGCATTTCTTTTTTGAGTAGTTTAACTATTTGTAAGGATCAATACTTTTATAATTATATTCTTTTTCAGTGATCGTCTAAAGATAAAAATGAAAAAAATCAATTTATATTTAACATGAAGTCTAACATTTCAAGTTTCAAAAAAAATCATTAAAATGTTTTGTAGATACAAATGACATCTACAATTAGTTAAATTTAAGTGAGTATATTATCCTCAATATTAGCNACTTGCTTTTCATTTTCCTAGAAATTATTTTATCATTACTCACAAATTATTCCCAACCATAAAACTGAATTAAGAATAATGCAATGGCAAAGTAAATTATCAATATTACATCATCCCTTAGTTTTTTATTTACATTGTCTGAAGTATTTAATCATATTCCAAGAAGTTATCAAATAAATATGGAAATATGATCATTGGGGCCTTTTTAAAATAGTACTTGTTGAACACATTTGAGAACTGAGACACAAAAAGAGCCATGGGAATTATATTCTAAGTTATTATATGAATAAAAATGTAAATTCATAGAGACAGCAATACTTCAGATACTAATAATGATGGTAAAATTAGTCATATAAGTGAAAGAGAGAAATACTTCAGATACTAATAATGGTAAAAATTAATCATATAAGTGAAATATCAGACTATATGTCATTACATTAAAATATCCTATATGTCTTTTCTCGAAGTCAAGAAGTAGTGAGTGAAAGATATGTGTCTAAAGAAGAAAGACATATATAACACACTCATCCAGTTAGCTATTCATAAGGAATATCACATGAAATTTTGTGAAACAAATGGGCACTATCTTATGTGAGTGTATTTTTATTTTATGGTGCTCATGCATAAAAATTTATTTAATAAGATTCATAAGTGGATAAATGCTAAAGGCAAGTGTGGTGGTTCATTGTATGTGTCAGTTTGGTGAGACTATTATTCAACTTAACATTGACCTAGGTATTGTTATAAAGGTATTTTTTTGATGTGTTAACATCCACAATTCGTAAAAGAGATTATCTTCAGAAGTTTGAGTGGGACTATTCCAACTAGTTGAATGTCTTTATGATCTAAACTGAAGTTTCTAGAGTAAGAACAAATTACCAATTACTCTAAGTCTTTTTGGATAGTGTTTCTAGCCTTCCCTTCATGATAATAGATGCTATGGACTTGCCGAGCCAGCCCCTACAACTGAATAAGCCAATTCCTTGCAATCAATCATATATACATATGTGATATATACGTATATTTAAATGTTCTCATATATTGATATATATATGAGAGAGAGAGACTATTGATTCTGTTACTCTGATCATTTTTTTACTAACACAGTAGAAATATATTAAAACATTTTGGAATTGTTGCAATTGATTTGAAAAAGGATTGCAGAACCTTCAAAATATGGTTATCAATTATTCTACATGGTGTTTATAAACTTAATAATGAAAATGTTTTGCAATTACAAACCAAACCAAAATAATAGACAACCTCTCTATGAGAAAATTATCAGATTTCAAATATCAAAAGCATTGTATTTTGATGAATCAAGAGGATAAAGAACTAGAAGTATTGATAAGCTAGAATCTATTCTTGATTATTTAATATTAGGAACCAGTATTTACAGGACTAATGTGCTCCAGATTCATTAATGTGAGTTGACGAGCAGTGAATTACATTCTAAGGGTATTGCCAATTTCACTATCAGAAAAACACAGAATAAAACATGGTTTGCAATGTTCAAATTGTTATCAAAAATTTTAATAAAGCACTTTACCATCCTTTACTCTTAGTTTTGTAAGTTATTTGTAAAGTAATTTTAAGATTAAAAAATGTATGTGCCTACTGTGCCCAGATGACAAGAGCTGATGCCTGCTTTTCCTGGTACAGTGACAGTCAAGATGATCCTTGGAAATAAATTTTGAATAAAATTGCTCAAGAGAAAGAGACTAAAGTCTTGATTCTCCCTAAGATGCCTGTTAGATTCAAAATATCTGAAATGAACTGGAGAGAGAGTGGGGCATGTGTTACATAAATTGGTAAGTGGATTTCAATGAAATAAAATCATTAAAAAAAGTGTGGCTTTTTTTTTTTTCTTTTTTAATGAGACAATCATTCTACCAAAAAGACTGAGTCCAGAATTAAAATGGATTGACTACTTGAGACTTAAAACCCACTTCTTAGGCTCACATATTACAATGAGAAGCAGATGAAAGAGCCTGTTGGGCGCTTAAGAATATAGTATCCAATGTCCAATTCAGGTTAAACTAGGATGATGAAGGAAGAGTTTCTTGTGATGGGGAAAAAAAAGGGGGGCTTTGGAAAATTGTGAACTGGAAAGTTCTTCCCAAGGAACAAGAACAGACCCTAGTAGGAAGATTTCCTCCTCAGGAAAAGAGGAGCCGTCATACAACTTATGGGGGAAAAAAAAAAGTCTATGGTTGGCATCCAAATGGGATGTTACTCTGAGATTATCTGCCTCATGCTCCACCACTGTCCAGTGAGAGTATCTGATTCATAAAGTTCTATATTAGGTAGATCTGTTTCTACATCTAATATAGTCTAACAATGATCATACAATACCCAGAGGTCTGCTTGTTGAGCTTGATGCTTTGATTTATTGAGATTTAGGGTTGCCTGTCTATTTCAGGGAGAGTGAGCCATCAGAAAAACAGATTCTTGTAGATATCAACACAGTTCATCAAACAGTTTAGAATGTTGTAAGTTAACTCTTTCTGGTGAGATTTTGGTTGACATGACATCTATTTTTGTTGGATCCAAATATTTATTGCTTGTTGAAAACCCTCCACAGATCCTTTTCCTCCTTTCATAGTGATAGGTGGAAATTAAAATAATGACTGTTCTGACAGGCTTCATTTTAGAGTAATCCCTAAGACAAGTTGAAAATATGAGAAACAGCTCTTTGAATTTATCATCAACACTCTGAGACTATTTTTCCTATTCTTTCCTCCTCTAGTTGTCCTGCTTTGGTTTCCTCTACTGACTTACTTTTCTCACAGCAGAACTCTACATTGTAACATCTGAGACTCCTTTCCTTCCTCATACATATTTTCTCCTAATGGTACCTCATCCATTCCAATGCCTTAGGATATCATCTATGTTAATGTGAAGATGCTCAAATTTATAGGCCTAATCTTGATCACTCATCTGATAATCATACTCACATTTTTAATTCCCTATTGAATATCTGCACTGTAATGTTTCATTTTCAAGGCATCTCAACTATTGATGTCATCACAATGGACCCTTGAGCACATCTCTTTCTCTTGAATTGCTTCAGCTAGAAAGATAGTAATCATTCTTAAATCCTCAATCTTCCCAACCATTCAGATTTGACCTATAATGGAGCCTAAGAATATGTTTTTTTCCAAATAATATCTTAAATGTGTACTGTTATTACCCATCTACACTGTCTCCACACTGTGTCCACACTGTGAAAACCCTGGGCTGAGTCCACATTACCTTCGAACAATCGAACAAGATAACTTAGGAGGCTCCTGTGCTGCCACTTCTAGCCCATTTACATTAACCAGAGTGATGATTTGTTACCAAATAGTGTATATGTATGTATGTATATATATATATATGAAGGCAATGGCAACCCACTCCAGTGTTCTTGCCTGGAGGATCCCAGGGACTGTGAAGCCTGGTGGGCTACCATCGATGGGGTCTCACAGAGTCAGGCACAATTGAAGTGACTTAGCAGCATATATATATATATATATATATATATATATATATATATACACACACACACACACACACACACACACACACACACACACAAACATACTATTCCTGGGTCAGGAAGATACCCAGGAGAATGGTAGGTTACCCACTCCAGTATTCTTGGGCTTCCCTGGTGACTCAGATGGTAAAGAATCTGTCTGCTATGAGGGAGACCTGGGTTTGATCCCTGGGTTGGGAAGATCCCCTGGAGGAGGGCATGGCAAGCCACTCCAGTATTCTTGCCTGGAGAATCATCATTGACAGAGGAGCCTGGCGAGCTCCACTCCACAAATATATAATATATATGTGATATTCTCCCCATTTTGATGTTTAGACAAAGTCATCCAATGTTTTCACTTCGCTCTTAAAATAAAATCAACATCCCATACCTTTCAACCTTGGCCACTTTTCAAATCTTACTCAACCCATTCTTCCTGCCTTATAACACCAAACATAGTGGCCATTATTTTATTCATTGAAGAGTACCAGTCTTTTCTGAGTCACAGTGTTTACTTTAATCAGGTTACCAAGGATGGCATCTTCTTATCTTCCTGTTTTAGCATCTATTTCCTCACAGAATAATTTTGTGGCCACTAAACTAGTTAACTGTGAAGAAAGTTGAGAACCGAAGAACTGATGCTTTTGAACTGTGGTGTTGGAGAAGACTGCAAGGAGATCCAACCAGTCAATCCTAAAGGAAATCAGTCCTAAATATTCATTGGAAGGACTAATGCTGAAGCTAAAGCTCCAATACTTTGGCCACCTAATGCGAAGAACTGACTCATTTGAAAAGATCCTGATGGTGGGAAAGATTGAAGGTAGGAGGAGAAGGGGATGACAGAGGATGGGATGGTTGGATGCCATCACCAACACAGTAGACATAACTTTGGATAAACTCTGGAAGTTGGTGATGAACAGGGAGGCCTGGCGTGCTGCAGTCCATGGTGTCGCAAACATTCAGACACGACTGAGCCACTGAACTGAAACTAGTTAACTAAACTTAACTAAACTGTTCCACTAAACTAGAACACTCCTAAATAGTCCCTTCATTTTTTTTTGTATTCTAGAGTCCTTGTTTTTCTTGTTTAGTTATTAAGTTGTGTCTGATTCTTTGCGACCCCATGGACTATAGCTTGCCAGACTCCTCTGTCCATAGGATTTCCCAAGCAAGAATACTGGAGTAGGCTGCCTTTTCCTTCTCCAGGGGATTGTCCTGACCCAGAAATTGAATCTGTGTCTCCTGCCTTTTCAAGCATATTCTTTACCACTGAGTCACCAGAGAAGCCCATGCTAGAACCAGGACCCTACTTATTATATTATCTGCAACGATTACTAGATTGTAGGTATTGTATTCTTTTTATTTTCCCTTTTTTCTGATGCCTTGCTCATTGTCTCCTCCAACATCATGTAAGCTCCACAGTGATGTGGACCATTGTCTGAGTTCTTCACATTCCTATAACTCCAGAGTCCAACACCATGCCAGGAGACAGAATTTGCTCAAGGAAGACTTGTTGAATAAATGCCTGTGTTTATTCTGCAGTTCTTTTGTCATAATAAGTTATGTGTTTCTTCAGTAATAAACCAAAGTAGTATAGTAAGCAATTAAGAAAAAATTAAATGTGCTTTTCAAACTCAAAGATTGCAAAGTCAATTTCCATTCCTCATTTAAAAAAAATCTTTATCGTTCTGTCATAAATTTTTGAAGATATTAGTAAATCTTTCTTCATTAATCCCTTGTACAGTGTGGTGAAAAACTCATATAATGATTTCTAAGCAAATTTTTGTACTTTCTTCAGAATGAATATTTTTTACATAATGAGAATTCTAAACTGAATTATATTTGCTTTGTATCCTCAGACTAGAAATAAAGCCAGAAAAACAATACATAAGTAAATAGATGGAAAGATATACACAAGTTAAAAAAAAAAAAAAAAAAACAGTGAGAATAGGCTTCTAGAATGAAAAATAAGGAATTGGTAATGTATAAGTGAGAATAGAGGGCGCTTATCAGCCTGACCTCTCTCTCCAGGAGATGGCACATAAAAAGGAAACCTAGTGTGTTTGCTATGTTCTAGTTCCATTTATTCATCTCCCAGCTCTAGTAGCAAGCCGAGGCACATTTATAAGGAATATAATTCAACACAAAGTCACTTCTGCTCCTAAAATGTGAACATGAGGAAAGTGGAATAAACATTTCCTAAATTATGTTATAAGCTATATATAAAAATATAGTTTGTAAACACCTTAGTCTTTTAGGAATGTCATATGTATTTTCCATTCCACAAACCCTAAAATCCTTTGTCTATTCACTGTTATTAACCCACATGATTCACATAATTAAGATCCTGAGAAGGTGAAACAAATTCTTTATGAAAATAATAATTAGCCAAAAGTAACCAAAATAGTGATATAAAAGGCTCCTGAATTCAATTTCTTATACAGATACACTAAACGAACAGCTATATGTGGAGTTTTTCCCTCTAAAAGAGGTGTAGAAACTACCAGAGAAGTTCATATGTATTAGGAGAATGAGAAAATACCAATTGAAAAATAAACAGGAAAGATTGAGACACACTGTCACCATAAAACTCATCCAGCTTTTCTAGTCCCAGCTAAGAGCTCAGCACAGAGGGAGCAGACAGAATTGGCCGTTTTCTAGTCTTTCTCTGACATGGATATGTCTGAATATTTTACTAGCTGCTCTCTGTGTTCATGTTTATAACTTCACCACAGATCAAAGGGCTGGTTTGTGATCTCCCCCAAACACTGGGAAAGTGGAGGGAAAACTCTCCCCACTTTCTCATTTTAGCCTGCTCCAAAAGTAAAATCAAGTCATTAATACCTCTCTGGGAGAAGCTTGAACAATAGCTTTTGCACCTGCCCCCCAAGAGAGAGGCTTCCAGATTGCTAACTCTGGGATTCATGAGTCCTGCAGGATTGCAGCAAACAGAGTAGTAAATATTAATTTAATAGGTATTAGAACAAGTGCCCCACTCACTCCCTGGTGCAATGGGTGAGGGTTATACACTCTGGCCCAGCTGAGGGGGAGTGGGCAAAACACTCATTTATTTGAGGATCCAAACTTTCATCAGGCTCCATTCAGATGCTGACCAAAATCTTCCTCTTTGGGGCAGTTCTTGGAACATCTTCAATTACTGAAAGCCATTAAGAACAAAGAAGGCAGCTTTGACAATCAGAAAAGTTTGAGAGGCAATCAGGAGTTCAGGTTCAGATAATTGATTAGGTTCATCTATCAGAGACCACTCTTTTATGACTGGTAGAGGTGCTATTTCATATTATGTGCAGAAACGAAATAAAATAAATAAAAAATAAGTATGTTCCAAGCAAAATAAGACAAATACCCAGAAACAGAACTAATGAAACAGAGATTAAAGTTTAAGTTGACAATTCAAAAAGATGCTCATTGAGGTCAGGTGAGCAATGAATGAACAAAGGAAAAATTTCAGCAAAGAGACAGAAAATAGTAAAAATTTGCAAACTGAAATCACAGAGCTAAATATTTCAATAACTGAACTAAAAATTTACATAGAATAGTTCAACAGCAAATGGAATTAACCACAAGGAAGGGAAAATGAATTCAAAGATAAGACAGTGAAAGTCATCCAATAAGAGAAGTAAAAAACAGTAATGGAAAAGAGTAAAATGCTTTGAGAGACATATGAGACACCATCAAGAGCAAAATTAATTCATACGTATCAATAATTACTTTAGTTGTAAAAGGGCTAAATCCTCCAANNNAAGTCGTAGAGTGGTTGAATCAATATAAAAACAAAGCCAATGATTGTTGTATAAAGGAGACTTGCTTTGTCTTTAAGGACATGAAGACTAAAATGGAATGTATGGAAAAAAAAAAAATTCCACTCAAGTGGAAACCAAAAGTAAGCAGGGAAACAATACTTATGGCAAACAAAATAGGTTTTAAGGCTACAAGTGTAACAATGAACAAAAAGTTACTATATAATGATAAAGCGATCAATTATTCAAGAGGGTGTACTGTTAGTAAATATTTCTGAACTCAATATGAGGACCTAACTACATAAAGCAAATATGAACAGATATGAAATGAGAAATACCTAGCAATATGACAATATTGGGGACTTTACTGGGGACTTTAGTACACGACTTTCAATGATGGATAGATCATATGGACAAACAATTACACAGCTTTAGAGTCACACTACATATTGCCTCAAATGAACCTGCTGCTGCTGCTGCTGCTAAGTCGCTTCAGTCATGTCCGACTCTGTGCAACCCCATAGACGGCTGCCCACCAGGCTCCCCAATTCCTGGGATTCTCCAGGCAAGAACATTGGAGTGGGTTGCCATTTCCTTCTCCAATGCAGAGAAGTAAAAAGTGAAAGTGAAGTTGCTCAGTCGCCACCCCATAGACTGCAGCCCACCAGGCTCCTCTGTCCATGGGATTTTCCAAGCAAAGTACTGGAGTGGGGTGCCATTGCCTTAGCCATATATTCCATTCAATAGCATAATATAAATTCTTCTTAAGCACAATGGAACATTCTCCAAGATAGAATATATGATAATTCACAAGAACAGATGCTAATTCACAAAATAAGTTTATATAAAGACTGAAATCATACCAATTACCTTTGACAACACAAAGATACTAATGTAGAAATCAGTAACATGAATAAATTTGGAAAAATTTAAAATGTGCTAATTAAGCAACACACTTCTAAACAACCAATGGTCAAAACAGAAATCAAAATGGAAATTAAGACAATATCTTAAATGAGAAAGAAACATAACATGCCAAAATGTATGAGACGCTACAAAAACAGTCCTAAGAGGAAAGTTATAACAATAAAAAGCTTACATTTAGAAGGAAAAAAGCCCTCAAAATTGGATTAGTTAATTAGAAGTCCTGAAGCTGTAAAACTTCTAGAAGAAAACATAAGGTTAAACTCCTTGAGATTGGTGTTGGCAATAATTTTTGAATTTGCCACCAAAATCCAAAGCAGAAATCAGCAAGTGATTTAGTTTTGACTCCTGGTGGCGCAGAGGTTAAAGCGTCTGCCTGCAGTGTGGGAGACCTGGATTCAATCCCTAGGTAGGGAAGATCCCCTGGAGAAGAAAATGGCAATCCACTCCAGTATTCTTGCCTGGAGAATCCCATGGATGGAGGAGTTTGATGGGCTACAGTCCACGGGTCACAAAGAGTCAGACACGACTGAGCGACTTCACTTTCACTTTCACATCAAAATAAAAAGCTTCTGCAAACCAAAGAAAGCTATTAGCAAAATGAAAAGGCAACCAATGGAATGGAAGAAAAATATTTACAAGCCTCATGTCCAATAAGAGATTGATATCCAAATATGCAAAGAACTCATACAACTCAATGACAAATATACATATAACCCATTAAAAAACAGGCAAAGATCTTGAATAAGCATTTTACAAAAAATGACACACAATTGATCAACCAGCACATGAAAAAGTATTCAACATAACTAATCAACAGGGAAATGTAAATCAAAATTGCAGTGAGATGTCTTCTAATACCTGCTAGGATATCTATTATCAGAAAGCCAGTAAATAACAACGTTGGCAAAGATGTGGAGGAAAAGGGAATGTTGAGGGTAATATAAACTGGAACAACTACTATGGGAAAAAGTCTGGATGTTCCTCAAGAATTAAAAAATAGAACTACCATATGATCCATTTCTGCATATCTCCAAAGGAAACAAGATCATTATCTCAAAGAGATATATATTTTTTCATGTTGATTTTAGCATTATTCACAACAGGTAAGGTATGGAAATAACCTAAGAGTGGATGAACAAGTGGATAAAGAAAATATGATACCCACAGACACACACAAATTCAGCTTTAAAAAAGAAGGAAATCCTGATATTTACAATATGAATGAACCTAGAGGGTATTATGGTAGGTGAAATGATCCAGACAAAGAAAAATAAAATGTCGCATATATGAATATTAAAAATAAAGATAATAAAATAAAAGTCACACTGATATAAGCAAAGTAGAACTATGGTAATCAGAGGCTAGAAGGTGAGGGAAATAAGGAGAAGTTGGTAAAGGATTAAACCTATAGGATGAATAATATCTGAGGCTCTAATATGCATCATGATGATTGCAGTCAATAACACTGTGCCATATAGCTGAAATTTGCAAAGATAGTAGGGCATAAATGTTTTCACCAAAAAATAAATTAAAAAAAAAATAGCTCACTGAATATAAGAATACTTCTTAGCAGGAAAAAAAAAAAATTACAAAGGATTCCTTCAGTAATGGCAGGTGAACAGCAAAGAACCCAGAGCCAAGTCCCATCCCCATGGTGGGCATGGGAAATGTGGCACAAGAAAGACCTCTTCCCCCAGTGCCAATCCTGAGGGCCCAAGTGCAGTGATGGCTGTGTCAGTTATCCCAAAGGGAGGAATCCTTTCATTTTGGTTCAGTCTTGTCTGACTCTGTGCCACCCTATGGACTGTTGCCTGCCAGGCTCCTCTATCCATAGGATTTCCCAGGCAAGACTACTGAAGTGTGTTGCCATATGCTACACCAAGGGATCTTCTCAACCCAGGAATAGAATCCACATCTCTTATGTTTCCTGCATTGGCAGGCTAGTTCTTTACAACTAGTGCCACCTATATTTTTATCTCATGTAATAAGTCTGAAAATATTTGACTGATAGATAAACATTTAGAACTTTTCCAAGGTCTTTTTCAATGTAAATCAAAATCTTTTCCAAATTCTCTCTTAGAAAGTGTCATATATAGGATTCAACTGGTATAATGGGCCCCATGTTTGTGTTGAAAGAGCAATCCTTAATCCCAGCCCTCTTCCAGAGTCAAGTGCTGAAAACTGAACCCCAGTAGAATGGAATTAGGAATTGGGACCTTTGGGAGGTAATTAGTTCAAGAAGGTAGAGCCTCTTGAGTGAGACTGATGTGTTAAGAGTGAGCTTCTCCTCTCTCTACATTTGGCCACTTGAGGATAGAAGTATGTGGCCATTTGCAAAATAGAAAACAGACTCTCACCAGACACCAGATCGTCTACCAGCTTCTTATTGGACTCTCCACCTTTCCTTCACAACTGTGAAAAATGAGATGTTTTGTTATTTAAGTCATCATGTCTTCATTATCCTGCTATAGTAGCTCAAACTAAGACAGAAATTGATATTGAGAAGTAGGCTGCTGCTGTAACAAATATCTAAAAGTGTGGAAGCAGCTTTTGAAATTGGATAATGCATAAAGGCTGAAAGAGTTCCCTGGGATGTACTAGAATAAGCCAACACTGCAATGAAGGGACAATTGAAGGTGACTCCAGTGAAGGCAGAGAAAGAAAAGGATGTATATAGAGAAATCTCCCATTTTCTCACCACATAGATAAATATGCCTCTGTATAATGTTGGTAGAAACATAAACCTGAGATCTCAGATGGGAATGCAGAGCATGTCATTGGACAGTGGATAAAAAAGCAACCCTTGTTATAAAGCAACACTTGTCTACAAATTTGGCTGAATTGTGTTCATGTTTCAGGGTTTTTTGGAAGGTAGTTCTTGAAAATTATGAAGGTTAATATTTCACTGAGGAGCTGTCTAAGCATAGTGTTGAAGTGGCTCAGTTCTTCCTGATTAATTACAGTAAAATGCAAGAAGAGAGAAATGCATTGAAGATGGGGTTGTTAAGCAAAACAAAACAAGCAAACAAAAAAGAACCAGAACATAAATAGTTGGGAAAAAAAAATCTCTGCATAATGCAAAGAATGAGAGTGTGAACCAGGCACTTAATCAACCACCCAAGCAGGAAAGTTGCCAGTCTGAAGTGAAGAGCAAAGGGATGCAGTGGAATGGATCAGTGTTTTTATATATCTTAGATTCTACAAGATAGAATCATAAAGTGATTCCACTTTGAACTTGTATTATTTTTCAAGAAAAGGGAAGGATGCCCCCTAAGGCAATCGAGAGACCATCAGAATCACTGCTTCAGGGTGCACAGCCTCCAACAGAAATCCTGTAGGTGCAAATTTTGCCCATAACCATGACTGGGCAACATTTTATTGAGCCAAGGGGGTGATATTACTACTACAGGGGACCTGAAGAGTCAAGCATTGAGACAAAGGGGATTATTCTCAAAACTTAACGTCCTATGAAGTTTGCCTTGCTAGGTTTGGACTCACTTCTGACACATCATCCATTCCTTATTTTTCTCACTTGAAATGGGAATGTCTATCATTGTGTTTCAGGAGTACATAACTAGTTTGATTTCACAGGTTCACAGCCAGAAAGGAATTTTGGAAAAATTTTACCTCAATTGTCACTCACGTCTGATTTAGATGACACTCTAGACTTTGGAGTTGATGCTGAAATAAGTTAAGACTTTTGGGTCCATTGGAATGAAATATATTATGCATATGAGAACATGCATCTTGAGGTGCCAGAGGAGGAATGTTATGCATTGTATGTGTCACCACAAAACACACCTTTTGAAGTTGAAATTCTGTTCTCAGTAGACTTTAGGAGAGGACTTTGAGAAAAATTAAGTGATGAGGGTAATACCCTCAGGATGATATCCGGACCCTTATAAGAAGAGACACAGGGAGCTTGTTCCTCTCTCTCTGCCCTCAGCCATGGGACGGCACAAGGAGAAAACGGCCATGTGCAGACCGGAAATAGGGCTCTCACAAGACACATTCTGCTGGCTCCTTGACCTTGGACTTCAGCCTCCAGAACTGTGAGAAATAAATGTGTGTGTTTCAAGCCACTCAGGCTGCGCTATTCTTATGTAACAGCCCAAGCTAAGTGAGGAAACTTCTCCACCTATTTACCCTGGAAACCAGCTATGTCCTTTTCATTCTTTATATTTAATTAATTTTCAATTTTCTTTATTGTTTTATTAAATTAAAATACAGCTCCCCCACCTCTTCTCATTTTAGGTTACTGTGTTCCTTTTCCATAGCTGATATATGCTGTGAAACTATATTAAAAGTAACAGCTGCTTGATTTCTGACTACTGTTTATTAAAAAGCAATTTTTTCTATTAAAAACTATTTTAAATTAGGCAGAGATATGTAGCCATGGTGTTCTTGCCTGGAGAATCCCAGGGACGGGGGAGCCTGGTGGGCTGCAGTCTATGGGGTTGCACAGAGTCGGACACAACTGAAGTGACTTAGCAGTAGCATGTAGCTATGAAAAAGAATTTGAAACCTAGATATATTGGATTAAAAATGAAAATAAACACAGAGCCACACTCAAGCATAGCCTTCAACCTTGTAACATTTTGTACTAGTATTTCTTTCTTGAGAGATTTTATCCCCTAATTATAACTTGCCAGGATTATTAGATGTGTTAATGCATGTGTGTGTGCTAAATCGCTTAAGTGGTGTCTGACTTTGTGACCCTATGTACTGTAGCCTGCTAGTCTCCTCTGTCCACGGGGATTCTCCAGGCAAGAATACTGGGGTGGGTTGCCACGTTCTCCTCCAGGGGATCTTCCTGATCCAGGGATGGAGCTTATATCTCTTATCTCCAGCACTGGCTGGGAGGCTTTTGTTTCTTTCTTTCTTTTTTTTTTTTTTTTTAACCACTAGAACCACCTGGAGGTGCCAGATATTTTAATAAATTATCAAGTTTTGCCTGAAAAGGAAGTTTTCCCAAATATTTTTTGTGTGTCCTACTTACAAAGTTTTCAGCCATAATGAAGAATAATTATTTGCTATAAGTTGTAAAATGAAACATCAGTCGTTTGACATAATTAGGATAGCTGATCAGTCAGATGAAGCTTACTGAAACAAAAGATGTCTTCAGGTCTCTTAAAAGCCGATGCTGAAAAAATCCCACTTTTTGAATACATCGTCAGCTCTTGTCTTGCTTTTTTTTTTTTTTTTAATGTCAACCTCCTTTCATCATTTACAGAGTCAGATTATTCATTTTTTTTTCTTCTCTTTTGCCTTTACTTCTGCCTCTACTTTGGATCGCCAGGTGACAAAGGATCTTCCTGCCAGTGCAGGAGATTAAAGAGACTCAGGTTTGATTCCTGGGTCAGGAGGATCCCCTGAAGGAGGAAATGACAACCCACTGCAGTATGCTTGCTGAGAAAATCCCATTGACAGAGGATCCTGGTGGGCTATAGTCCAATGGTTGCAAAAACCTGGACAAGACGACCATGCACACACTTCCTCTACCTCATCCCCTCACTGCTCCTCCCTCCCTTTCATTTTAGGTACATAAATGTAATATGATTTCCCATATCTAAAAAAAAAAAATTGTCCATTTTCTTCTCATGTGAAAAACAACTTTCCCAGATAAACCATTGTCATATTGTCTCATTGTTACATTTATTTTTAATATAAATTTATTTTAATTGGAGGCTAATTACTTTACAATACTGTACTGGTTTTACCATATATCAACATCAATCCGCCACAGGTATACAAGTGTTTCCCATCTTGAACCCCCCTCTCACCTCCCTCCCCGTACCATCCCTCTGGGTCATCCCAGTGAACCAGGCCTGAACAGCCTGTATCATGCATCAAACCTGGACTGGCTTTTCGTTTCATATATGATATTATACATGTTTCAATGCCATTCTCCAAAATCACCCTACCCTCTCCCTCTCCCTCTCCCTCTCCCACAGAGCCCAAAAGACTGTTCTGTACATCTGTGTCTCTTTTGCTGTCTCGCATACAAGATTATCATTACCATCTTTCTAAATTCCATATATATGTGTTAGTATACTCTATTGATGTTTTTCTTTCTGGCTTGCTTCACTCTGTATAATAGGCTACACTTTCATCCACCTCATTAGAAATGATTCAAATGTATTCTTTTTAATGGCTGAGTAATAATCAATTTTGTATATGTACCACAGCTTTCTTATCCATTCATCTGCTGATGGACATCTAGGTTGCTTCCATGTCCTGGCTATTATAAACAGTGCTGTGATGAACATTGGGGTACATGTGTCTCTTTCAATTCTGGTTTCCTCGGTGTGTATGCCCAGCAGTGGGATTGCTGGGTCATAAGGCAGTTCTATTTCCAGTTTTTAAAGGAATCTCCACACTGTTCTCCATAGTGGCTGTACAAGTTTGCATTCCTACCAACAGTGTAAGAGGTTCCCTTTTCTCCACTCCCTCCCCAGCATTTATTGCTTGTAGACTTGGAAAGCAGCCATTCTGATTGGCCTGAAATGATACCTCATTGTGGTTTTGATTTGCATTTCTCTGGTAATGAGTGGTGTTGAGCATCTTTTCATGTGTTTGTTAGCCATATGTATGTCTTCTTTGGAGAAATGTCTATTTAGTTCTTAGGCCCATTTTTTGATTGGGTCGTTTGTTTTTTCTGGAATTGAGCTGCAGGAGTTGCTTGTATATTTTTGAGATTAGTTGTTTGTCAGTTGCTTCATTTGCTATTATTTTCTCCCATTCTGAAGGCTGTCTTTTCACCTTGCTTATAGTTGCCTTTGTTGTGCAGAAGCTCTTAATTTTAATTAGGTCCCATTTACTTCTTTTTGCTTTTATTCCTAAAATTCTGGGAGGTGGCTCATAGAGATTCCTGCTGTGATTTGTGTAGGAGAGTGTTTTGCCTATGTTCTCCTCTAGGAGTTTTATAGTTTCTGGTCTTACGTTTAGATCTTTAATCCATTTTGTGTTTATTTTTGTGTATGGTGTTAGAAAGTGTTCTAGTTTCATTTTTTACAAGGGGTTGACCAGTTTTCCCAGCACCACTTGTTAAAGAGATTGTCTTTAATCCACTGTATATTCTTGCCTCCTTTGTCCAAGATAAGGTGTTCATAGATGCATGGATTTATATCTGGGCTTTCTGTATTGTTCCACTGATCTATATTTCTGTCTTTGTGGGACTACCAAACTGTCTTGATGACTGTGGCTTTGTAGTAGAGCCTGAAGTCAGGCAGGTTGTTCCTCCAGTTCCATTCTTCTTTCTCAAGATTGGTTTGGCTATTTGAGGTTTTTTGTATTTACATACAAATTGTGAAATTATTTGTTTTAGCTCTGTGAAAAATACCATTGGTAGCTTGATAGGGATTGCATAGAATCTATAGATTGCTTTGTGTAGTATACTCATTTTCACTATACTGATTGTTCTGATTCATGAACATGGCATATTTTTTCCATCTATTAGTACCCACTCCAGTACTCTTGCCTGGAAAATCTCATGGATGGAGGAGCCCAGTAGGCTGCAGTCCATAGGGTCTCGAACAGTCAGACATGACTTCACTTTCACTTTTTACTTTCACGCATTGGAGAAGGAAATGGCAACCCACTCCAGTGTTCTTGCCTGGAGAATCCCAGGGATGGGGGAGCCTGGTGGGCTGCCATCTATAGGGTCACACAGAGTCGGACACGACTGAAGTGACAGCAGCAGCAGAGTCCTCTTTGATTTATTTCACCAATGTTTTATCATTTTCTATATATAGGTCTTTAGTTTCTTTAGGTAGATATATTCCTAAGTATTTTATTCTTTTCATTGCAATGGTGAGTGGAATTGTTTCCTTAATTTCTCTTTCTATTTTCTCATTATTCAGTTCAGTTCAGTCACTCAGTCGTGTCCGACCCTTTGCAACCCTGTGAATCGCAGCACGCAAGGCCTCCCTGTCCATCACCAATGCCCGGAGTTCACTCATACTCGCATCCATCGAGTCAGTGATGCCGTCCAGCCATCTCCTCCTCTGTTGTCCACTTCTCCTCCTGCCCCCAATGCCTCCCATCATCAGAGTCTTTTCCAATGAGTCAATTCTTCGTGTGAGGTGGCCAAAGTACTGGAGTTTCAGCTGCAGCATCATTCCCTCCATAGAAATCCCAGGGCTGATCTCCTTCAGAATGGACTGGTTGGATCTCCTTGCAGTCCAAGGGACTCTCAAGAGTCTTCTCCAACACCATAGTTCAAAAGCATCAATTCATGGCACTCAGCTTTCTTCACAGTCCAACTCTCACATCTATACATGACCACAGGAAAAACCATAGCCTTGACTAGACAGACCTTTGTTAGTGTATAGAAATGCAATGGATGTCTGTGTGTTGATTTTATATCCTGAAACTTTACTATATTCATTGATTAGTTCTAGAAATTTTCTGGTGCCTTTTTTAGGGTTTTCTGTATACAGGATCATGTCATCTGCAAAGAGTGAGAGTTTTACTTCTTTTCCAATTTGGATTCCTTTTATTTCTTTTTCCGCTCTGATTGCTGTGGCCAAAACTTCCAAAACACTTGTCTTGTTCCTGACTTTAAGGGAAATGCTTTCAATTTTTCACCATTGGGGATAATGTTTGCTGTGGGTTTGTCATATATAACTTTGATCATGTTGAGGCATATTCCTTTTATGCCTGCTTTCTGGAGAGTTTTTATCATAAATGGATGTTGAATTTTGTCAAAGGCTTTCTCTGCATCTTTTGAACTAACCATATGGTTTTTATTTTTCAATTTGTTAATGTGGTGTATTACATTGATTGATTTGCAGCTATTGAAGAATCCTTGCATCCCTGGGATAAAGCCCACTTGGTCACGGTGTATGATCTTTTTAATGTGTTGTTGGATTCTGATTGCTAGAATTTTGTTGAGGATTTTTGCATCTATGTTCACCAGTGATATTGGCCTGTACTTTTCTTTTTGTGTGGCATCTTTGTCAGGCTTTGGTATTAAGGTAATGGTGGCCTCATAGAATGAGTTTGGAAGTTTACCTTCCTATATAATTTTCTGAAAGAGTTTGAGTCGTATAGATATTAGTTCTCCTCTAAATTTTTGGTAGAATTCAGCTTTTAAACCATCTGGACCTGGGCTTTTGTTTGCTGGAATAATTCTGATTACAGTTTCAATTTCTGTGCTTGTGATGGGTCTGTTAAGATTTTCTATTTCTTCCTGGTTCAGTTTTGGAAAGTTGTACTTTTCTAAGAATTTATCCATTTCTTCCATGTTGTCCATTTTATTGGCATATAATTATTGATAGTAGTCTCTTATGATCCTTTGTATTTCTGTGTTGTCTGTTGTGATCTCTCCATTTTCATTTCCAATTCTGTTCATTTGATTTTTCTCCCTTTGCTTCTTGATTAGTCTGACTAATGGTTTGCCAATTTTATTTATCCTTTCAAAGAACCAGCTTTTTGCTTTGTTGATTTTTGCTATGGTCTCTTTTGTTTCTTTTGCATTTATTTTTACCCTAATTTTAAAGATTTCTTTCCTTCTACTAACCCTGGGGTTCTTAATTTCTTCCTTTTCTAGTTGCTTTATGTGTAGAATTGGGTTTATTTACTATTTCCTTGTTACTTGAAGTAACAAGTAAGCCTGTATTGCTCTAAACCTTCCCCTTTGCACTGCTTTTACAGTGTCTTACATGTTTTGGGTTGTTGTGTTTTCATTTTCATTCATTTCTATGGATATATTGATGTCTTTTTTTTTTATTTCATCTGTGTTTTGATGGTTATTCAGCAGCGTGTTGCTCAGCCTCCATATGTTGAAAATTTTAATAGTTTTTCTCCTGTAATTGAGATCTAATCTGACTGCATTGTGGTCAGAAAATATGCTTGGAATGATTTCGAATTATTTTTTTTTAATTTATCAAGGTTATATTTATGGCCCAGGATGTGATCTATCCTGTAGAAGGTTCCGTGAGCACTTGAGAAAAAGTGAAATTCATTGTTTTGGGATCAAATGTCCTATAGATATCTATTAGGTCTAACTGGTCTATTGTACCATTTAAAGTTTGTGTTTTCTTTTTAATTTTCTGTTTAGTTGATCTATCCATAGGTGTGAGTGGGGTATTAAAGTCTCCCACTATTATTGTGTTATTGTTAATTTCCCCTTTCATACTTGTTAGCATTTGTCTTACATATTGTGGTGCTCCTATGTTGGGTGCATATATATTTATAATTGTTATATCTTCTTGTTGGATTGATCCTTTGGTCATTATGTTGTGGCCTTCTTTGTCTCTTTTCACAGCTTTGTTTTAAAGTCTATTTTATCTGATATGAGTATTGCTACTCCTGCTTTCTTATGGTCTCTATTTGCATGGTATATCTTTTCCAGCCCTTTACTTACAGTCTGTGTGTATCCCCTGTTTTGAGGTAGGTCTCTTGTAGACAACATATATAGGGGTCTTGTGTTTTGTATCCATTCAGCAACTCTTTGTTTTTTGGTTGGGGCATTCAACCCATTTACGTTTAAGGTAATTATTGATAAGTATGATCCCATTGCCATTTACTTTATTGTTTTGGGTTCAAGTTTATACACCCTTTTTGTATTTCCTGTCTAGAGAATATCCTTTAGCATTTGTTGGAGAGCTGGTTTGGTGGTGCTGAAATCTCTCAGCTTTTGTCTGTAAAGCTTTTGATTTCTCCTTCATATTTGAATGAGATTCTTGATGGGTACAGTAATCTGGGCTGTAGGTTATTTTCTGTCATCATTTTAAGTATGTCTTGCCATTCCCTCCTGGCTTGAAGAGTTTCTATTGAAAGATCAGCTGTTATCCTTATGGGAATCCCCTTGTGTGTTATTTGTTGTTGTTCCCTTGCTGCTTTTAATATTTATTTTTCTGTGTTTGATCTTTTTTAATTTGATTAATATGTGTCTTGGGGTGTTTTGCCTTGGGTTTATCCTGTTTGGGACTCTCTGGGTTTCTCGGACTTGGGTGATTATTTCCTTCCCCATTTTAGGGTAGTTTTCAACTATTATCTCCTCAAGTATTTTCTCATGGTCTTTCTTTTTATCTTCTTCTTCTGAGACTCTTATGATTTGAATGTTGAGGCATTTAACATTGTCCTGTAGGTCTCTGAGATTGTCCTCATTTCTTTTAATTCGTTTTTCTTTTTTTCCTCTCTGATTCATTTATTTCTAACATTCTATCTTCTATTTCACTAATCCTACTTTCTGCCTCCATTATTCTACTTTTTGTTGCCTCCAGAGTGTTTTTGGTCTCATTTATTGCATTATTCATTACATATTGACTCTTGTTTATTTCTTCTAAGCCCTTGTTAAACCTTTCTTGCATCTTCTCAATCCTTGTCTCCAGGCTATTTATCTGTGATTCCATTTTGATTTCAAGATTTTGGATCATTTTCACTATCATTATTTGGAATTCTTTATCAGGTAGATTCCCTGTCTCTTCCTCTTTTGTTTGGTTTGGTGGGCATTTATCCAGGAAATGGCAACCCATTCCAGTGTTCTTGCCTGGAGAATCCAAGGGACAGGAGATCCTGGTGGGCTGCCATCTATGGGGTCGCACAGAGTCAGACACGACCGAAGTGACTTAGCAGCAGCGATCTGTTCCTTTACCTGCTGAGTATTCCTCTGTCTCTTCATCCTGTTTATATTGCTGTGTTTGGGGTGACCTTTCTGTATTCTGGCAGTTTGTGGAATTATCTTTATTGTGAAGTTTCCTTGCTGTGGGTGGGGTTGTACAGTTGGCTTGTCATGATTTCCTCTTTACGGAAGCTTGTGTCGGTGTTCTGGTGGGTGGAGATGGATTTCTTCTCTCTGGAGTGCAATAAAGTGCCCAGTAATGAGTTATAAGATGTCAATGGGTTTAGAGTGACTTTGGGCATCCTGTATATTGAAGGTCAAGGCTGTGTTCCTGTGCTGCTGGAGAATTTGCATGTTATGTCTTACTCTGGAACTTGTTGGCTCTTGGGTGGTGATTTGTTTCAGTGTATATATAAAGACGTTTGATGAGCTCCTGTCAATTAATGTTCTCTGGAGTTGGGAGTTATCTGGTGTTCTCAGGATTTAGACTTAAGCCTCCTGCTTCTGGTTTACAGTCTTATTTTTACAGTGGCCTCAAGACTTTTACATCTATACAGCACCACTGATAAAACATCTAGGTTAAAGATGAAAAGTTTCTCCCCAGTTAGGGACACCCAGAGAGGTTCACAGAATTACATGGAGAAGAGAAGAGGGAGGAGGGAGTTAGAGGTGACCCGAATGAGATGAGGTGGAATCAAAAGAGGAGAGAGCAAGCTAGCCAGTAATCACTTCCTTGTGTGCACTCTACAGTCTGGACCGTTCAGAAATGTTCACGAAGTTATACAGAGAAGAGAAGAGGGAGGAACGAGACAGGTGGCCAGGAGGATAAACGGTGGGGGGGAATCAAAAGGAGAGAGACAGATCCAGCCAGTAATCAGTTCCCTATGTGTTCTCCACCGTCTGGAACACACAAAGAGATTCACAGAGTTGGGTAGAGAAGAGAAGCCAGAGGGAGGAGATAGAGGTGACCTGGTGGAGAAAAAGGAGAGTCCAAAGGGGGAGAGGGCAGTCAAGCCAGTAATCTCACTCCCAAGTAAAAGTTAGTACTGAAGATTGGGTTCTTAAAAGTACAAAATGATAACAAATACCAAAAAGCAAAGATTAAAAATCTAGAATACAGTTTGGATTTTCAAAAATACAATATTAAAGAAAAGAAAAAAGAAAAAAAAGAAAAAGGTCACAAAAATTACTAATATATATATATAAGTTATAGGCTATAAAAATGAAAAATAAAGGAGTAATAGATGACTTAAAATTTTTATTAAATTAAAAAATATATTAAAAGTATTAAACATATATCTAGGACTTTCTCTGGTGTTTTTGTGGGCATGGTGGGGTCAGTTCATTTTCAGCCAGTTCCTTGGTCTGGCTTATATTTCTCAAGATCCATAAGCCCCTTCCTATATAGTCTGTACTAACTACAGGGTTTTAATCTATTGCACCTGTCACTTCCATTGCGCTCACCTCTGCTTTAGCTTCTTCTGTTTTCTGTTCTCTTCAGTGTCTGATTTCCACCCTGACACAGGGGGTGGTGGTGGACACTTTTTTAAACTCACTTGTTCAGTCGCACTGTGGAGAGGGAGGGGTGCTGCAAACAAATAACACTGGCATGTGCTCACAGTGTCTCAGGCACACTGAGCATACCCCCACTCACAGCGCATGTACCCTCCCTGCCCACACTGCTCAGGCTCTAGGTTGCTCCGCCAGGAACCATCTGAGGCTGACCCTGGGCTGCATGTATCTCCCAGGTCTAAGCCGCTCAGGTTCAGATACTCAGGTAGTCCTCAGAGGTGCAGACTCAGTTGGGCCTGTGTTTTGTGCCCTTCACAGGTCTAAGCAGCTCGGGTGATGAGGTGTTTGGCGAGCGTGGTCGATGCAACTTATTGCCTCCCTCGTTTCTGCTGCTCGGTTTTCTGGGTGCACAACTGGCGTGCCTTCTCAGGTGGATGTTGACTGTCCAGAACCCCAAGAAGTCTCAGTTAGCAAAGAAGCCTTAGTTAGCAAAGAAGCCTGCTTGCAGTTTAGTAGAGAATGCCTCTCTGAGGCTGCAATTGTCTCCTTCCAGCTCTAGCTGTCTGTCACCGGAGGGGGATGGTGTGCAGCCAGCTATCTCTGTTCATTCCTTTGTTCTGTGCACGGGCCTGGTGGTGTCTTAGGTTAGAGCTGGCTTTTTGTGTGGTAGTTATCCCACAGTCTGGTTTGCTAGCCCAAGCTAGGTCCCTCAGATTGCCCTCGGGGCATTCAGGCCCGGTCCTTACTATAAGCAATGCAGCCTGCACCTCCCTGCTAGCCCCCGTTTGCTAGTGGCAGGTGCAGGTGTCTGTGCTGCTTCTCCACTGGGGGAGTTACCATTAAGCACGTAATCTGTGGGTTTTATTTATTTATTTTTTTTACAGATCTAAATTAATTTATTAGAAAAAATAGATTAAATGTATACAAGACTAGTGACACAAGAGTCATGAGGAAAGTAATGCTATGAGAGAAGTGATTAAAACAGAAAGTAAAGGCATTTGAGACATGAAAAGTGATCTAGGTCCCCAAAATTACAAACTACCTTTAATGTATTTTACCAAAGTTTACTACGTTCTTTCTCCTTGTGATTAATCATAACAGTAGCCCTTGGCCACATGAATTAAAGTGAGACATAAATCAAATTGACCCAATCACTACTGAGGAATTCTTTTTTATTTTTTTTCTTTCTTTGTATCTGACATTTTTTAAAAAAATTCTTATTTTAACTTTATTTTACTTTACAATACTGTATTGGTTTTGCCATACATTGTTCCCAAACATGAACCCCCTCCAACCTCCCACCCCATAACATCTCTCTGGGTCATGCCTGTGCACCAGCCCCAAGCATCCTGCATCCTGCATCGGACATAGACTGGCAATTCATTTCTTACATGATAGTATACATTAATTATTTATTTATTTTTCCTCCCAGTTATGTTGCCCTCTGTGCTTCCAAGGCTCGCCACAGATTCAGCAATGAGAGTGTTTCCTGGTGTTTGGAAAGTTCTCTTTTTAAGACTCCCTTCCTGGGACAGAGCTCCATCCCTACCTCTCTTGTCTCTCTTTCTGTCTTTTATATTTTTTCCTACTTCCTTTCGAAGACCATAGGCTGCTTTTCTGGGTGCCTGATGTCCTCTGCCAGCATTCAGAAGTTGTTTTGTGGAATTTACCCAGGGTTTAAATGTTCTTTTGATGAATTTGTTGGGGAGAAAGTAGTCTCCCCATCCTATTCCTCCACCATCTTAGGACCGCCTCCTTATTGTTACATTTAAACTCTGTACTTGCATTTAATTTGGCATCAATACCTACTATATTTATAAATAACACATTTTTTTTCTTTTGTAAGAGTACACATGTAATTTTTTTTCCTTTTTCAATTAAAATGGTTATCAATAAACTATCTGATTTTCCCCAAATTAGTGAGTTCTTTCAAAATGAATATATTGGGATTTTTAAGAATAACTATTTGTTTCCATGATTATTTTCTGGTTCATGATTTTTCACAATTTGCTCCATTTTGTAAGATTCTTATTTGTAACTGATGCTCTTAATCAGCCTCAGATAACTTCTTAAACTCAATTTTACTTATTTCTGTGAATTCCTTGATTACTGTCATAAGAAATTAATGTTATAATCAATGTATTTTGTCTAACTGTAAAGCTTTAAAGGACTCTTGTTTATTCCTTACAACACCTCTGTAGTGTAAGCAAACAAGATATTAATTTGAAATGTGAATTTCACCAGTTTTATCTAATATGAACATAGTGTGTGGCAGGCAGTGGAGAGATAGTGAACCAAACAGATTAAAATGTGTGCACGTATCAACCAGTCTAGTGGAGTAAAGGAAATAAAATAAATACATAATCTCATAGGTAATACTAAATATTAAGTAACAAGGAGAAAAACTTGAAATATTATCGGGAGAATTTTGGTTGTGAGTCAGAGAAACCTCGCACAGAAAGTGATTTTCTACAGGCTGAAAGGAGGAGAACGAGATAGCCATGGTGATTTTTGGACCTTTCCAGGTGGATGGATCAGTGAATGCAGACATCCTGAGGTGGGCACATGTATAATGTGTTGAAGGATCAGCAATGAAACCTGTGTGGCTGACTTTAGAAATGCTATTAAGAGGCAAAATCAGAAAATAGAGAATGGGACATATCATGTTGTGCCTGGAATGTCATAGGATGGATTCTGATGATCTTTTGAGACGGTCCACCTCTAAAGTGGTCTAAACAGACACAAAGCACAAAAGGATTATATTTTTTAAAAGATCACTATGGCCACTAGGTTGAATGCTAATCTTAAGGGCGTAAGAGCAATAAAAATAGAACTCGTTTAGAAACCTATTATGAGAATTTATCCAAGTTATGGTAATGTCTTTGCTTAAATCAGTGAGGTGAGATGTGGCTGAATGCTGGTTATTTTCAAAGGTAGGTGAATTAGAACTTGCGATAAACCACAAAGTGAGCTATGACTTAAAGAGAGGACTCAGTAATAACCAAAGGGGAAACAATATTGTCTTTCACTGACATGGAAAAATCTAAAGAGAAGTTAGTTTGGTGAATATAGGGGGTAGATAACAGGATTTGACACGTTGATTTGATATGCTTATTAGACATCCAGGTAAATGTCATGAAAGCCATTGAAAATAAAGGTGCAAAGTTCAAAAGTGAGGTCCAATGTTAAGAACAATCATTTCAGAATGACCAGCTTTGCATGATATTTAAAGCTCAGAGTATGAATGAGTTTACCTAGTGAATGAGTGTGAACAGAAAAGAATTGAGAAGTCCTAGACGCTGCAGCATTCAGAAATCTCAGCGAGGAGGAGAAACCAGCAGAAGGTAACAAGAAATATAGAAGAAAAGAAAATCACTAACTATATTATCACAGAAATAAATATAGAGAATATTTCTATATATGTGATCCAGAAATCTGCAAGCAATAAATGCTGGAGAGGGTGTGGAGAAAAGGGAACCCTCCTACACTGTTGGTGGGAATGCAAACTAGTACAGCCACTATGGAGAACAGTGTGGAGATTCCTTAAAAAATTGCAAATAGAATTGCCTTATGACCCAGCAATCCCACTGCTGGGCATACACACCGAGGAAACCAGAATAGAAAGAGACACATGTATCCCAATGTTTGTCGCAGCACTGTTTATAATAGCCAGAACATGGAAACAACCTAGATGTCCATCAGCAGATGAATGGATAAGAAAGCAGTGGTACATATACACAATGGAGTATTACTCAGCCATTAAAAAGAATACATTTGTATCAGTTCTAAGGAGATGGATGGAACTGGAGCCGATTATACAGAGTGAAGCAAGCCAGAAAGAAAAACACCAATATAGTATACTAACGCATATATATGGAATTTAGAAAGATGGGGATGATGACCCTGTATTCAAGACAACAAAAGAGACTCAGATCTATAGAGTGAACTTTTGGACTCTGGGGGAGAGAGAGAGGGAGAGGGTGGGATGAGATGGGAGAATGACATTGAAACATGTATACTATGAAGTAAGAAACGAATCGCCAGTTGATATCCGATGCAGGATGCAGGATGCAGGGTGCTTGGGACTGGTGCAAGGGGAGGACCCAGAGAGATGGTATGGGGTGGGAGGTGGGAAGGGATTCATGTTTGGGAATGCTTGTACACTCGTGGTGAATTCATATTAATGTTTGGCAAAAGCAATACAGTAATGTAAAGTAAACTAAAGTTAAAATAAAAATTAAAAAAAAAAAAAGAAAGAAAGTGCTGCACTCAATATGCCAGGTAATTTGGAGAAGTCAGCAGTGGCCACAGGTCTGGAAAAGGTCAGTTTTTTATGAAAAAAAAAAAAAAAGAATATTTCTATAGAGAAACAAGACAACACTCTGTCCAGTGCTGCTGCTGATCCAATAATCATGACAATACAAAACAGCAATTGCAAAATAAGTGAGAAGAGAGAAGGCAGAATACAGGGTTTAGGTGCTGGTTGGTAAGTAGATATAGTGGAGAGAGATCATGGCGTTAGTTCTCCTCTGACTGCTCTAATTTTCTTGTGAACATTAAAGAAGGATGTTGGTAGAAGCTGTGTTAGAAGTTTGAGGAGAGAGGAGTCAATATTAAACAGTCTAGAAAAGAGGGAAGGAGGATGGCTTAGGGGACTGTGGTGGTCTGGGCACAACAGGAGTCCCACCAATCTCTACGTCTTGACCTTGGTCTTTTTTTTTTTTTTTTTTAATTTTTTTTTTACATGTTTCAATGCCATTCTCCCATCTCATCCCACCCTCTCCCTCTCTCTCTCCCCCAGAGTCCAAAAGTTCACTCTATAGATCTGAGTCTGTTTGCACTCAGAAAGGTATAAATTTACTTGTTTGGTTTTTTATTGTCACTGTTTTTGCAAGAAATACATAAATCATTTTGCAACAAAAATGATAATTCTGAAAAAATATGTAATCAGAGAAATAAATTATTTAAAATAGACCTGTTGCACTTTTTTTTTTAATTTTCCCACTTTAAAAGTTAATAAAATCTAACTAATGTTCCAGGCTTCGTGGAAAATTTGGATATTAAAGAAAGTCTTTTAAGGTTTACCCAACACCTGGGTCTGGTTATATTTCAAAAGTGATACTTCTATTTGGTTTCTAGGGGATCAAAGTTGCCCCAGAAAGTATAGATTATAAGAAGAGATTATGGTCCCTGAATAAGCAGAAATTACACTATCCTCCAACAGGGTTCTACCAAGGACACTAATATAAGAAACTCTAAAGTCCATCTTAGCATACAAAGCTCTAATCAAACTTTGTCTTCACTCATTATAATTCTATAAACCTATTTTGCTTTCAAAACATTTTTTGAATGCTTCATAGAAAAATGTTCCTAAGAATAGGCTTTAGAAACTCCCTTGTCCTGTGCGTTCCGTGCAATGACCCCTCACTGGCTTGCAGATGGAGCCCTGGTATGTCTGCAGGACTTTCTGACAGGATGACTCTGCCCTTCCCTCCCCTGCTTCAGGAGGCCCAGCCATATCCCATAAAATGCTTCCTGAAGGAGAGGGCCTCTAGCATCATGAAATATGCCAGAATTTTCATTGTTCAAAAATAATATGTGATCCAAATTCACTCTGGGGATTCTTGATAAGAGATATTTTCAAAATCCATAGGAGAAATGTCTTGTCTTCCAAATCCCATCCATATCCTAGTGTTCCTGGAATAAACAGGATACTTAGTATTATTTTCCACTCTCAGAGGGTTACATTTTTTCAGCCACATTGAAGGATACCCCTTATCTTGAATATTCTGCCAAGTCTGTTTCTTGGAAACAATTCGCCTGGCACATTATTACACTGTCATCTTCAGAAGACACACTAATGGTTCTCCAAGGCTGTGCTGGGTTTGCTCTTTCCATTTCTAGTGTCATTCTTTGTATTTTATGTACATCTTACAGCAACATGTAATTAAACATAAATGGATTATAAGGATATTAAATATTTAAGGTCTTGTAACAGTCCTATACAGAGAAGGCAATGGCAACCCACTACAGTACTCTTGCCTGGAAAATCCCATGGAAGGAGGAGCCTGGTGGGCTGCAGTCCGTGAGGTCGCACAGAGTTGGACACAACTGAAGTGACTTAGCAGCAGTAGCAACAAGAGCCCTATAACAGAACTGGCTCTAACCAATCAATGTGTGGCAATTATTCCTTGAGAACAGAAGCCAATTACATACCCATTTACATACAGAATCTTTGATTTACATGTATTTTACAGTATGTCTCCTTCTGTTTAAATACCATTTCCTTTCATTTAGCCCTATGTGGAGACAAATTACATGATCAGAAACTAAATTTGCATGACACCTGAAAACAGTTCACGCATGCGTTCTCAGTCACATCCAACTCTTTGAGACCCCATGAACTGTAGCCCATGAGGCCCCTCTGTCTGTAGGATTTTCTAGGCAAAATGCTGGAGTGAGTTACCGTTTCCTTCTCCAGGAGATCTTCCTGACCCAGGGATCTAACCTGCATCTCTTGTATCTCATGCATTGGCAGGCAGGTTCTTTACCACTGGCGCCACCTGGGAAGCCCTGAGTACAGCTATTAAATCTTAAATCTATGTGGGAGGAGTCTATATTAATTAATCATTTGCCTCCATTAAATTATCTTTTTCTCAGCATTTAATCATTTCATCAAAATCCACTCAATTTTCAACATGTATGTCATGTCTTCCTATAGCTATGAAAGTGAGGAAATGACTAGAGAACCTCATCATAGTAAAAATCATAGAGATCATGTCACCTGACTAATCATCTGCCATTTTAATGGTCACCATGATGTTTTTATCTGGTGGTCATCAGATTTATCTGGATGCTTGGGGCAATGTAGAACTTACCATTCCACTTTTAGGCAGCCACAACTTATAAACATTTATATTGAGCCAAAATCAATTTACTTTATTTTCCCCAGAATTGCTTTGAATAAGAGTTCAAAACCACAGGGGGAAAAAAAAAGTTGAATGTCATTTCTTACCTCCTGTCTTCCAAATGACTACAAATATCAGTCTTCTGCTCCTGTTTACTCTCGTATCCTCACCATTTACTTTGATATATCTGCTATGTCATAATTTAAAACCATTTCCATTTTCATTGTCAGTTCTGATTATACCCCCAAGCTTCTATCTTCCTCTAATTAACAAAGCTCAGATGTAATAGAAAAACAATGGCATTGTTTGATTTGGCCAGAGGAGAATGGAATTGTCATCCACCTCATTTCACTGCATCATTAGTGATGCCATCAAATATAACACTTACTTTTCAATGACCACATCTTGTTATGGAGCAATACCTAGCTCACTATTAACACAGATAAGACGTTCAATACCGGAGAAGTAGGTGACATTTATTCACAGTTTCATTATGATATTTTATCTTATGTATCAAATTCAGGGTGTGTGGCCTGCCAACATACTTGAAATGTTTTTTATTTTTTTTACTTTGCCATCACTGATTTGAGATCATGCACTATCCTGGTTTTCTAATGAATGTTATCGCTTATCTTCTTATGTCCTTAACTTATCAAATAACGTTGTTTTGTCCAGTACAAATGTCTTTATAAAAATGATGATGATTCATTTGTTTAGCCATCTGACCAGAGCTGTTTCTCTCCTAATCAGTATATATTTAGCTCCCAGCAGTGAGACCTCAGTGATGGTCTATTTCCATGTTTAACTATGAGTGGTGGCTTAGCAGGAATTCAGATTAAGTTACTAAATCTTGCAGATGCACTAAGGCATTTTGCTTACCAAGTTGTTCAGTTTGAATGCAAACATTAAGTGGAGATTGAAAATGAGAAGAAATCTATTCACTGAAAGATAACTTGAAACCCAGCAGATATATTAAGCAGAAAAATGGATTAGAGATAAACAATGGAACAATTTCAAATTAAGAACTGCTATAAAAGGTGTGAAAATGAACATTCCTGATAACAAATGGAAAATCAACTGTAGAAAGTAGGCTTTTATTATGAATTGAAGATAAAGGAGATAAAAATTTTTGGTTGTATGTGTGTACATGTTTAGAGTAAGAGCTTTTTCAAGACTGTCTTGCTATACCTGGCAGCTCATGATTAATCTGTGAGCTAAGACCCATTAATTGCTCAGACCAGGAAACAGAGCTTGTGTAATCTTATTTATATACATGTTGATTTTCCCATTTCTTATGTGCATTTACATATGAGCTGGGAAAGAGTCAGTTTACATCTGTTGCTTATTGTAATTTTCAAGAACATCTCATTTTATTTCAAACATGTGGTCCAGTTGGATGGGTTATTAGAGACCCTGTTTATATCATGTGTGTGGCCATAAAGAAAGCTTGGGGAGGCAAGCATGATGCTCTGGGTTTTGCTTTAGCACTAGAGATGTCTTGGGGTTCATATGTGAGGGCTGTCACCCTTGCAATTCTCAAACCCTGACTCACCCCTAGCTCTCACCACAGCCTCCTTGGTTCCTAGTGAGTAGGAGCCAGGAAGATTGAAAGACTGAACCAAGTACATCTTGATTTTGATGTGAAAATCTATTCAATTTAGTCCTGAAGGGATGGGTGATGTTTTTCAAAGCCATCAAATTAATCCCAGACTTATTTATGGCTGTTAGAGCCACAGATGTATTCCTTGAACTTTTGATACTATACTTAACTTTCACATTTTCATATGCATGACTGTATAAAGCAGGAAAGGCAGAATAAAAGTGTACAAAAGCTCATGCCCCTCTCTCCCTACCATGTGAGGACATGGCAAGAAGGTGGTCATGTCTGAGTCAAGAAGAGAGACCTCACTAGAAACTTACCATGTAGGCCTGTTGAACTTGAATTTCTAGCCTCTACAATGATAAGAAATTATGTGTTAAACCACTCAGTCTGTGGTATTCGGTTATGGCTGCCCAACATTGGTCTAAATACTGAGCATACTGTGTTTTTTCTGGAAACCCTATTGGCTTACTTATCCCTGATTGTAGCATTATCAACATTATTTGTGATGCCCAGAGGTGGTTTTGACTGGGGAAGTAGGCCATGAATGGGGCTGAAGTGGGAAGGATAAGAGATGGAGAAATTGAAAAATATTAAGAAATTTCCAGTTCAAGTGTTACTAATTTTTGCAAAATTGCAGAACTAAGCATAGGCTGCTATTATTGCTTCCTAGAAGGCCCAAAACACCTTTTCAGCCTGGTGTCATCCAACATGGCCTGGGGTCATGGGTGGCAAGTTATCCAAAATATATGTAAGTTTATCTACCATCGCCCTTGTAATCCAAATTTCCACATCTGTTTGGATGGAAATAAAGAGCATATGTTGGTAATTTCTGAATGAAGAATAAATAAAGGAAACTTAAAAGCAGTCACAGTCAGACCCAGTGAGATGTTTTCATATCAGTCAAGAGCTTCACTTTAATCTTTTTTCTCAATATCGGAAGCACTTAGCACTTGTGTCAAAATAGTCTTTGGATGGAAGACTAAGTTCCTCACCCATTGCTTGTGGAATATTTGAAGTTGCTTCTCTGTCATAAGCCTCAGTATCCATTTCTGTAAAGTGGGGTTGAAAGGGACAAGACTGTTGATATGATCATTGTTGGAAGACATAGCCTGACACTCAATATATCTTCAGTAATTTTCAATCGTTATTTTTATTTAAATAGTCTGTGCCATACTCGTAAATACACCAGCCAGTGTGTGTGTAGCATAGGATCATTAGGCATACTTTCAAGTAACGATATTTCCCTATTAAGTGGAAAACTATTTCATAGCACATAAATATTGCATTCCTAGTATTAATAATAAAAATATAAATGTGACTATGAGGCAGATAGCTCAGTTGGTAAAGAATCTGCCTGCAATGCAGGAGACCCTGGTTTAATTCCTGGGTTGGGAAAATCATCTGGAGAAGGGATAGGCTACCAATGCCAGTATTCTTGGGCTTCCCTTGTACCTCAGCTGATAAAGAGTCCACCAGCAATGCGGGAGACCTGGGTTCTATCCCTGAGAAGGGAAAGTACCCACTCTAGTATTCTGACCTGGGAGAATTCCATGGACTATATAGTCCATGGGGTCACAAATAGTGGGACACAACTGAGCGACTTTCAATTTCACTTTCACTTTCAAAGCAGTGCAATGGCTGTTACTTAGTAATGCAGGACACGAGTGAGTTTGGGGAATCTATTTGCTTTGAAAAAGAAAACAAAAAAAACTGTATAATGAAGTCAAAGGATATTATGTTTCAGTGCTCCACCAAAAATGAAATTAGATGCCTGGAACTATAGCAATGTAAACACTTGATTATTTACACTAAAAAAAAAAAAAATGAAGAATCAGGGAAAATTGTAAATAAAATAAAATAAAAGACTAAAGTCAAATTTGCTTATCTTAGGCAACCTATATCTTAGACATGAAGGGTGATGAGGTAAAGTGGTTAAAACTAGGGCTGTAAATATTTTGTCTCTATGTGACCTATGTGAAGTTATATAAACTCTCAGCCATTAGTTTCTTTGAGTGTAAACTAGAAAATGTAATGCTGTCAACAGCATGGAGTTGTGGTAAAGTTTTAATTTGTTAACATATGTAAACCCCTTAGGAAGTTCAGTTCAGTTCAGTTGCTCAGTAGTGTCCAAATCTTTGCGACCCCATGAACTGCAGCATACCAGGCCTCCCTGTCCATTACCAACTCCTGGAGCCTATCCAACTTTATGTCCATTGAGTCGATGATGCCATCTAACCATCTCATCTTCTGTCGTCCCCTTTCCTCCTGCTTTCAGTCTTTCCCAACATTGGGGTCTTTTCAAATTAGTCAGCTCTTCGTATCAGGTAGCCAAAATATTGGAGTTTCAACTTCAACAGCAGTGATTCCAATGAACATCCAGAACTGATTTCCTTTAGGATGGACTGGTTGGATCTCCTTGCAGTCCAAGGAACTCTCAAGAGTCTTCTCCAACACCACAGTTCAAAAGCATCAATTCTTTGGCACTCAGCTTTCTTTATAGTCCAACTCTCACATCCATACATGACTTCTGGAAAAACCATAGCCTTGAAGAGATGGAACTTTGTTGACAAAGTAATGTCTCTGCTTTTTAATATGCTGTCTATTTCCCCATCTATTTACCGTGAAGTGATGGGACCAGATGCCATGATCTTAGGTTTCTGAATGTTTATCTTTAAGCCAACTTTTTTACTCTCCTCTTTCATCTTCATCAAGAGGCTCTTTAGTTCTTCTTCACTTTTTGCCATAATGGTGGTGTCATTTGCATATCGGGGATTATTGATAATTCTCCCAGCAATCTTCATTCCTGCTTGTGCTTCATGCAGCCCAGCATTTTGCATGATGTACTCTGCATATAAGTTAAATAAGCATGGTGACAATATACCACCTTGGCATACTCCTTTTCCTATTTGGAACCAGTCTGTTGTTCCAGGTCCAGTTTTAACTGTTGTTTCCTGACCTGCATACAGGTTTCTCAAGAGGAAGGTCAGGTGATCTGGTATTCCCATCTCTTCCAGAATTTTCAACAGTTTATTGTGATCCACACAGTCAAAGGCTTTCACATAGTCAATAAAGCAAAAATAGATGTTTTTTCTGGAACTCTCTTGCTTTTTCAATGATCCAGTGGATGTTGGCAATTTGATCTCTGGTTCCTCTGCCTTTTCTAAAACCAGCTTGAACATCTGGAAGTTCATGGCTAACATATTGCTGAAGCCTTGCTTGGAGAATTTTGAGAATTACTTTTCTAGCATATGAGGTGAGTGCAATTGTGCAATACTTTGAGCATTCTTTGGTATTACCTTTCTTTGGGATTGGAATGAAAACGGCCTTTTTCCAGTCCTGTGGCCACTGATGAGTTTTCCAAATTTGCTGACATGTTGAGTGCAGCACTTTCACAGCATTATCTTCCAGGATATAAAACAGCTCAACTAGAATTCCATCACCTCCACTAGATTTGTTCGTAGTGATACTTCCTAAGGCCCACTTGACTTCACATTCCATGATGTCTGGCTCTAGGTGAGTGATCACACCATCGTGATTATCTGGGTCATGAAGTTCTTTTTTGTATAGTCCTTCTGTGTATTCTTGCCACTTCTTCTTAGTGTCATCTGCTTCTGTTAGGTCTGAACCAATTCTGTCCTTTATTGAGCCCATCTTTGCATGAAATTGTCCCTTGGCATCTCTAATTTTCCTGATGAAATCTCTAGTTTTTCCTATTGTAGTGATTTCCTCTATTTCTTTGCATTTTGGTTTCTGAGGAAGGCTTTCTTATCTCCCCTGGCTAATCTTTGGAACTCTGCATTAAAATGGGTATATCTTTCCTTTTCTCCTTTGCTTTTCCCTTCTCTTCTGTTCACAGCTATTTGTAAGGCCTCCTCAGACAGCAATTTTGCTTTTTTGCATTTCTTTTTATTGGGAATTGTCTTGATCCCTGTGTCCTGTACAATGTCATGAGTTCATGAGGCAATCCATAGTTCATGAGGCAATTTCTCAGATCTCACTTCCACTGTATAATCATAAGGGATTTGAGTTAGGTCATACCAGAACGGTCTAGTGGTTTCCCCCACTTTCTTCAATTTAAGTCTGAACTTGGCAATAAGGAATTCATGTTCTGAGCCACATTCAGCTCCTGGTCTTATTTTTGCTGACTGTATAGAGTTTCTCCATCTTTGGCTGCAAAAAATATAATCAATCTGATAAGTTAAGAAGTTACCTGACATCAAACAAATATTATACAAAATATGCATTTGTACTAGGATTGTTTCTTAAACCACAACCATGTTAAAAGGTCACAGTAACATAGTCTTCATTGTTCTGGCAGTCACAATTTTATAGAACACTGTGATAAACTAGTTCCTGAGAAGAAACTATAAATGTTCATTAAATATCAATTCATCTTGTCTTTACTCAGAATTTACTGACGGATATTGTTGGAGAGATCTTAAGAAACTCCAACAATGTAAAATTTTAACATTAAAAGCTGTACTATCCAATTTCTAAATCTTTGAATAATTTAAGACATTTGGAAAAAAGGAAGCTGATTGTTGAAGCAGCAGTGCAATAAAATGGAGAAAAATTGATGCTGTACAGTTTCAAACAAAAGAAAAAATTAAAACATTAGTTTAACAAGTTTAGTAAGCAGAAAAGAATCCCATTCCTGCCCCTGTTTTCCGTAGATGTTGAGCTATGCCAAAGACCATAACAAGTTCTCATTGTACAACTGAAAAGCCTAAGGAAAATTTCCTTACTGGTTACAAAGGCAGGAAACTGACAATGTTCTTTCATAAAGGTATCAATGGGATGACTATTTTAGCCTTGTTAAAAACAAACAAATGAACAAACAACAGTTATCTGAACAATGAAGTTGTCTTTTGGGAATTTCCTAGGACAATTAGAGGGAAAGAAAGTGGTTATGAATTCAGCATGAAAAGAAATTTGACACACTACTTATTACCTTTTTCATACTTGTTACTTCATTGTATATTTTTCAGGACTTCAAGGGTGTGATCTGGTGTTTAACTAAGATGTCTTTTGCAAAAATGAAGAAGAAAGAAATAGGTGATGAAGACTAAGGAAGAGATTATAAACTAGGGAATTTGATGATGGAATAAAAAGTGGGGAAGTGTAGAGATTTTTCTGAAATGGATATAAGGAACCCAAATAGATTGTTGGTTTTTCATAGGCAACCTGGCCCAGTGGCACCCATTTTCAGCTCATCTTATTTCTCAGTTTAATAAGATTATTTGGGGGAGAATTCTAGGAAGTAAGGGCTCCACACAGCAGAAAATCAGACTATGTACTCGGTATGTCTGTTACTTAATCTAATGTGTTTCTCCCTCCCGTGATGTTCCTCTTTCACAGCATCATCTCAAATACCTATCTTGTGATAAGCAATGTGCATAATTCTTGCTCTCTCCTTATATGTTTGATTTTAAATAAAAGAGTGGTGGTATTTAGTCAAATATCTTTTCCTTAAGCCTGATTGAAGAATAATCGTTTTTTATCTTTCTACTTGCCTGATGGTAACCAGTTGGAAGTGAGAAATCAAAGGTGAAGTCATGAGAAAAGAAGGTGAGGGCAAAGTCCAAAATTGGAGAGGTCCCAGGTCCTGGGAAGTGCCACTGTGAGAACCCCGAATCCAGGAGCAAGCTAAGCTAAGAGTGCAGGAAAAATGAGATTCTTACTTTAGCAAATTAAATGAGAGGCTTGATGTGGCAGGCAGGAACTGCTGTCTGCTGGTTTTCTAAATCCCATCCTTGGAAAGTAAAAGTGTTTGTTACTCAGTCGTGTCTGACTCTTTGTGACCCCATAGACCATAGCCTGCCAGGTTCCTCCATCCACAGGCTTCTCCAGACCAGAATACTGAAGTGGGTTGTCATTTCCTTCTCCAAGGGCTCTTCCTGACCCAGGGATGGAACCCAGCTCCCAAATTACAGGCAGACTCTACCATCTGAGCCACCAGGGAAGCCCCATCATACTTGAAGCTCTAGAGAAGCATCAAAGCAAAAGATACAGATGGAGGACCAACTGAGAGATTAACTTTGATCATAATAGAAAAGACTATTTTTCTAGGAGAACACAGTGGGAAAAGGCTGAGCAATGAGTAACTAAAGTAATGAGTGAAGAAGGAAAACCAGAAAATAAAATGAAGGATTAAAATCAAGAGATTTAAAATAATGATATATAGAGAGATTTCAGAGTTATCAAAAGTCAACCAGTAAAAGACTTACAGTTAAGGAGAGAGAAAACAAAAATGTGAAAAACAAACAAACAACAACGAAGAAAAAAAAAAAAAAAAAAACTTAAGACCTCTTTGGGATCAGGAAACATTTCTCTAAAGGGAGATTAAAGAGCTTAGCTGGAGAGAAGAGAGTCACTATCATTTTCGTCCATATATTAATATTAGAGTTGGTAAGGCCTTTAGAAATGAGCTTGCTACTGATCGTAATCTTAAACTTTTATTTTGGACATTTCATTTTATTTTATTTTTTTTAAATTTTGTTTATTTATTGGAGGCTAATTACAACATTGTATTGGTTTTGCCATAAATTGAAATGAATCCTCCATGGGTGTACATGTGTTCCCCATGATGAACCCTCCTCCCACCTCCCTCCCCATCCCATCCCTCTGGGTCATCCCAGTGAACCAGCCCTGAGCAGCCTGTATCATGCATGAAACCTGGCCTGCTGATTCATTTCACATATGATAATATACATGTTTCAATTACATTCTCCCAAACCATCCCACTTTCACCCTCTCCCACAGAGTCCTAAAGACTGTTCTATACATCTGTGTCTCTTTTGCTGTCTCACATACAGGGTTATCATTACCATCTTTCTAAATTCCACATATATGTGTTAGTATACTGTATTGGTGTTTTTCTTTCTAGCTTACTTCACTCTGTATAATCAGCTCCAGTTTCATCCACCTCATTAGAACTGATTCAAATGCATTCTTTTTAATGGCTGAGTAATACTCCATTGTGTATATGTACCACAGCTTTCTTATGCATTCATCTGCAGCTGGACATCTAGATTGCTTCCATGTTCTGGCTATTATAAACAGTGTTGCAATTAACCTTGGGGTACACGTATCTCTTTCAGTTCTGGTTTTCTCTGTGTGTATGCCCAGCAGTGCGATTGCTGGGTCATAAGGCAGTTCTATTTCCTGGTTTTAAGGAATCTCCACACTGTTCTCCATAGTGGCTGTACTAGTTTGCACTCCTACCGACAGTGTAAGATGGTCCCCTTATCTCCACACCCTCTCCAGCATTTATTGTTTGTAGACTTTTGGATAGCAGCCATTCTGACTGGTATGAAATGATACCTCATTGTGGTTTTGATTTGCATTTCTCTAATAATGAATGATTTGGAGCATCTTTTCATGTGTTAGCCATCTGTATGTCTTCTTTGGAGAAATGTCTGTTTAGTTCTTTGGCCCATTTTTTGAATGGGTCACTTATTTTTCTGGAATTGAGCTACAGGAGTTGCTAGTATATTTTTGAGATTAATTCTTTGCCTGTGGATTCATTTGCTATTACTTTTTCCCATTCTGAAGATTGTATTTTCACCTTGCTTGAAGTTCCTTTTGTTTTGAAAAAGCTTTTAAAATTAACCAGGTCCCATTTGTTTATTTTTGTTTTTATTTCCAATATTCTGCAAGGCGGGTCATAGAGGATACTGCTGTGATTTATGTCAGAGAGTGTTTTGCCTATGTCTTCTTCTAGGAGTTTAATAGTATCTGGCCTTACTTTTAGATCTTTAATCCATTTTGAGTTTATTTTTGTGTATGGTGCTAGAAAGTGTTCTAGTTTCAATTTTTATAAGTCATTGACCAGTTTTCCCATCTCCACTTATTAAAAATATTGTCTTTTCTCCATTGTATATTCTTGTCTTCTTTCTCGATGATAAGGTGACCATAGGTGCCTGGATTTATCTCTGGGCTTTCTATTTTGTTTCACTGATCTATATTTCTGTCTTTGTGCCAGTACTATACTATCTTGATGACTATGGCTTTGTAGTAGAGCCTAAAGTCAGGCAGGTTGATTTTTCCAGTTCCATTCTTCTTTCTCAAGATTGCTTTGGCTATTCGAGGTTTTTCGTATTTCCATACAAAGTGTGAAATTATTTGATCTAGTTTTGTGAAAAGTACCTTTGGTAGCTTGATAAGGATTTCATTTAATCTATAGATTGTTTTGGGTAATATACTCATGGATTCTTTTGATCCATGAACACAGTATATTTCTCCATCTTTTTGTGTTCTCTTTGAATTCTTTCACCAATGCTTTATAGTTTTCTATATATAGGTCTTTTGTTTCTTTAGGTATATATATTCTTAAGTATTTTATTCTTTTCGTTGCAATGGTATATGGAATTGTTTCCTTAATTTCTCTTTCTGTTTTCTCATTGTTAGTGCATAGGAATACAAGGGATTTCTGTGTGTTGATTGTATATCCTGCAACCTTACTATATTCATTAATTAGCTCTAGTAATTTTCTGTTGGAGCCTTTAGGGTTTTCTATGTAGAGGATCATGTCATCTGCAAACAGTGAGAGTTTTACTTCTTTTCCAATCTGGATTCCTTTTATTTCTTTTTCTGCTATGATTGCTGTGGTCAAAGCTTCCAAAACTATGTTGAATAATAGTTGTGAGAATGGAATGTCTTGTTCCTGGCTTTATGGGAAATGCTTTCAATTTTTCACCATTGAGGATAATGTTTGCTGTGGGTATGTCATATATAGCTTTTATTATGTTGAGGTATGTTCCTTCTATTCCTGGTTTCTGGAAGGTTTTTGTCATAAATCAATGTTGAATTTTGTCAAAGGCTTTCTCTGCATCTATTCAGATAGTCATAGTTTTTTTTTATTTTTTTGAATTTGTTAATGAAGTGTATTACATTGATTGATTTGCAGATACTGAAGAATCCTTGCATCCCTGGGATAAAGCCCACTTGGTCGTGACATATAATCTTTTTAATATTTGCTGAATTCTGTTTGCTAGAATTTTGTTGAGGATTTTTGCATCTATGCTCATCACTGATATTGACCTGTAGTTTTCTTTTCTTTTCTTTCCTTCTTTCTTTTTTTTTTTTTTTTNCTTCCACGTTGTCCATTTTATTGGCATATAATTGCTGATAGTAGTCTCTTATGATCCTTTGTATTTCTGTGTTTTCTGTTGTGATCTCTCCATTTTCATTTCTAATTTTATTGATTTGATTTTTCTCTCTTTGTTTCTTGATAAGTCTGGCTCTTGGTTTGTCAAATTTATGTATCCTTTCAAAGAACCAGCTTTTTGCTTTGTTGATTTTTGCTGTGGTCTCTTTTGTTTCTTTTGCATTTATTTCTGCCCTAATTTTTATGATTTCTTTCCTTCTACTTACTCCGGGGTTCTCCATTTCTTCCTTTTCTAGTTGCTTTAGGTGTAGAGTTAGGTTATTTATTTGACTTTGTTCTTCTTTCTTGAGGTAAGCCTGTATTGCTATGAACATTTCCCTTAGTACTGCTTTTATACTGTCCCACAGGTTTTGGGTTGTTGTTTTCACTTTCATTAGTTTCTATACATATTTTGGTTTCTTTTTTTATTTATTCTGTGATTTGTTGTTTATTCAGCAGCATGTTGTTCAGCCTCCATATGTTGGAATTTTTAATAGTTTTTCTCCTGTAATTAAGATCTAATCTTAATGCATTGTGATCAGAAAAATTTCTTGGAATGATTTCAACTTTTTTTTTTTTAATTTACCCAGGCTAGATATATGGCCCAGGATGTGATCTATCCAGAGAAGATTCCGTGTGCACTTGAGAAAAAGGTGAAATTCATTGTTCTGGGGTGGAATGTCCTATAGATATCAATTAGGTCTAGCTGGTCTATTGTATCATTTAAAGTTTGTGTTTCCTTGTTAATTTTCTGTTTAGTTGATCTGTCCATAAGTGTGAGTGTGGTATTCAAATCTCCCACTATTATTGTGTTATTATTAATTTCCCCTTTCATACTTGTTAGCATTTGAATTACATATCGCCATGCTCTTATGTCGGTTGCATATATATTTATAATTGTTACATCTTCTTCTTGGATTGATCCTTTGATCATTATGTAGTGTCCTTCTTTGTCTCTTTTCACAGCCTTTGTTTAAAAGTCTATTTTATCTGATATGAGAATAGCTAATCGTGGTTTCTTTTAGTCTCTATTTGCATTGAATAACTTTTTCCAGCCCTTCACTTTCAGTTAGTATGTGACCCTGGTTTTGAGGTGGGTCTCATGTAGGCAACATATATAGGGGTCTTGTTCAGCCAGTCTTTGTCTTTTGGTTGGGGCATTCAACTCATTTACATTTGAGGTAATTATCGATAAGTATGATCCCATTGCCATTTACTTTGCTGTTTTGGATTCGAGTTTATACAGCCTTTCTGTGTTTCCTGTCTAGAGAAAATCCTTTAGCATTTGTTGGAGAGCTGGTTTGGTGGTGCTGAATTCTCTCAGCTTTTACTTGTTTTTATAGCTTTTTATTTCTCCTTCATATTGAATGAGATCTTTTCTGGGTACAGTAATCTGGACTGTAGGTTATTTTATTTCATTACTTTAAGTATGTCTTGCCATTCCCTTCTGGCCTGAAGATTTTTTAGTTAAAGATCAGGTGTTATCCTTATGGGACTCCCCTTGTGTGTTATTTGTTGTTTTTCCCTTGCTGTTTTTAATATTTGTTCTTTGTGTTTGGTGTTTGTTAATTTGATTAATATGTATCTTGGGGTGCTTTGCCTTGGGTGTATCCTGTTTGGGACTCTCTGGGTTTCTTGGACTTGGGTGATTATTTCCTTCCCCATTTTAGGGAAGTTTTCAACTAGTATCTCCTCAAGTATTTTCTCATGGCCTTTCCTTTTGTCTTCTTCTTTTGAGACTTCTATGATTAGAATGTTGGGGCATTTTACATTGTCTCAGAGGTCTCTGAGGTTGTTCTAATTTCTTTTAATTTATTTTCTTTTTTCCTCTCTGTTTCATTTATTTCTACCATTCTATCTTCTACCTCAGTAACCTTATTTCTGCAACTGTTATTCTACTGTTGGTTCTGTCTAGAGTGTTTTCTACCTCATTTTTTGCCTTGTTCATTATGTATTGACACTTATTTTATTTCTTCTAGGTCCTTGTTAAGTATTTCTTGCATCTTCTCAATCTTCATCCCAGGCTATTTATCTGTACTCCATTTTGTTTTAAAAATTTTGGATCATTTTCACTATCATTATTTGGAATTCGTTATCAGGTAGATTCCTTATCTCTTCCTCTTTTGTTTGGTTTAGTGGGCATTTATCCTGTTCCTTTACCTGCTGAGTATTTCTCTGCCTTTTCATCTTGTTTATATTGCTGTGTTTGAGGTGGCCTTTCTGTATTCTGGCAGTTTGTAGTTCCTCTTTATTGTGGATGTTCCTCACTGTGGGTGGGATTGGATGAGTTTGTTTGTCAAGGTCTCTTGGTTAGGGAAGCTTGTGTTTGTGTTCTGGTGGGTGGAACTGGATTTCTTCTCTCTAGAGTGCAATAAAGTGTCCAGTAATGAGTTATGAGATGTCGGTGGATTTGGTGTGACTTTGGGAAGCCTGTATATTGAAGCTCAGGGCTGTGTTCCTCTGTTGCTGAGAATTTGTACAGTATGTCTTGTTCTGGAACTTGTTGGCCCTTGAGTGGTGTTTGTTTTTAGTATAGGTATGGAGGCGTTTGGTGAGCTCTATTGATTAAAGTTCCCTGGATTTGGGAGTTCTCTGGTGTTCTCAGGGTTTGGTCTTAAGCCTCCTGCCTCTGGTTTTCAGTCGTATTCTTACAGTAGCCTCAAGACTTCTCCGTCTATACAGCACTGATGATAAAACATCTAGGTTAATGATGTAAATTTTCTCCACAGTGAGGGACACCTGGAGAGGTACAGAGTTACATGGAGAAAAGAAGAGGGAGGAAGCAGTTAGAGGTGACCTGAATGAGATGAGTTGGAATCAAAACAGAAGAGAGCAAGCTAGCCAGTAATCACTTCCCTATGTACTCTCCACAGTCTGGACCCCTAAGAGATGTTCACAGAGTTACACAGAGAAGAGAAGAGGGAAAAGAGAGATAGAGGTGACCAGAAAGACAGAGGGGGAATCAAAAGGGGAGAGAGCAAGCTAGCCAGTAATCACTTCCCTATGTGCTCTCCACAGTCTGCACCCCTCAGAGATGTTCATGGAGTTACACAGAGAAGAGAAGATGGAGGAAGGAGATAGAGGTGCCCAGCAGGAGAAGAGGAGGAATCAAATGGAGAGAGCCAGATCCAGCTAGTAATCACTTCCCTAAATGTTCTGCATAGCCCGGAACACACAGAGAGATTCACAGGTCTGGGTAGAGAAAAGACGGGGGAGGGAGGAGATAGAGGCGACCTGGTGGAGAAAAAGGAGTGTCCAAAGGGAGAGAGAGTAATCCATCCAGTAATCTCGCTCTCAAGTAAAAAATGGGTACTGAAGATTGGGTTCTTAAACGTGCAAAATGATAACAAATACCAAAAAGCAAAGATTAAAAATCCAGAGTAGAAGTTAGATTCTCAAAAATACAATATTAAAGAAAAATACAAAGTCACAAAATTTATCAGTTCAGTTCAGTTGCTCAGTTATGTCCGACTCTTTGTGACCCCATGAATCGCAGCGTGCCAGGCCTCCCTGTCCATCACCAACTCCTGTAGTTCACTCAGACTCGCGTCCATCATGTCAGTGATATATATATATATATGAAGTTTGCTTTTAAAATAGGCTCTTTTTTTTTTTGCAAAGTAATAGTAAGTTATAAAAATGAAAATTAAAGGAGTAATAGAGGACTTAATTTTTTTTTAAATTAACTTAAAAAAACGATAATAGTAAAAATATATCTAGGACTTTCTCTGGTGTTGTTGTGGACAGTGTGCGGTCAGTTCATTTTCAGATAGTTCCTTGATCCAGCTTACACTTCTCAAGATCTATAAGCCCATTCCTATATAGTCGATGTTAACTGCAGAGTTTAAATCTATTGCAACTGTCACTTCCAAAGGGGTTCCCTGTGTTTATTTTAGTTTCTGTTTGCTGCCCTCTTCAGTGTCTAATTTCCACCCTGACACAAGGGGTGGGGGGGATAGTGGTCACTGTTTTTAGGCTCGCTTGTTCAGTCGTGCTGTAGGGAGGGAGGAACACAGCAAACAAATATCACTGGCATCTGTGGGGTATGCTCCCAGTGTCTCGGCCACACTGGGTTTGCCCCTGCTCATGGTGTGTGTGCTTTCCCAGTCTACACTGCTTATACTCTAGGTTGCTCTTCCAGGAACTGTCTGAAGCTGGTCCTGCGTTGAGTGCACTTCCCAGGTCAAAGCTGCTCAGGTTCAGGTTCTTGGGTACTACACTAAGGCACAGATTTGATTGGGCCTGTATTTTGTGCCCTTCCCCAGTCTGAGAAGCTCAGGTGACCAGGTGCGTTGTGAGATGCTACTTATCTCCTCCCCCTGTCCCAGCCACTCAGTTTTCTTGGTGTACAATGGGTGCACCTTCTCAAGTTTGCCCTATGTCTCCTCTGGGGAGCTAATCTCTGGCTGGCACCCTGCTGGTAGATGTCAACCTTCCAGAATCCCAAGGAGTCTTGGTTAGCAATGAAGCCTACTTGAAGTTTGGTAGATGATGCCTATCTAGGACCGCAATGGCCCCTTTCCTGCCCTGGCTTCCCTCGCCTGCCATTCTCCCATGGGACATAGGCTGGTCTGCAGCCAGCTAGCTCTTCATAGTCCTTTGTTCTGTGAGTGGGCCTAGCAGTGATTTAGGTTAGGGCTTTCACGGGATAGCTATCCCACAGTCTGATTTGCTATCTCAAGTTAGTTCCCTCAGATTGCCATCAGGGCATTCAGGCCTGGTCCTCACTCTAAGCAATGCAGCCTGTGCCTCCCTGCCAGGCCCTCATTTGCTGGTGGCAGATCCAAGAATCTGTGCTGCTTTTCTGCTGGGAGTTGCCTTTGGAACATAATCTGTGGGTTTTAATTCTTTTTTTTTTTAATTGTTATTTTAACTTTATTTTACTTTACAATTCTGTATTGGTTTTGCCATACATTGACCTGAATCCACAACGGGTGTACATGCGTTCCCAAACATGAACCCCCTCCCACCTCCCACCCCATAATATCTCTCCGGGTCATCCCCGTGCACCAGCCCCAAGCATCCTGCATCCTGCATCAAACATAGACTGGCGATTCGTTTCTTACATGATAGTATACATGTTTCAATGCCATTCTCCCATATCATCCCACCCTCTCCCTCTGCCCCAGAGTCCAAAATTTCACTCTACAGATCTGAGTCTCTTTTATTGTCTCACATACAGGGTCATCATCACCATCTTTCTAAATTCTATATATATGCATTAGTATACTGTATTGATGTTTTTCTTTCTGGCTTACTTCACTCTGTATAATCGGCTCCAGTTCCATCTATCTCCTTAGAACTGATTCAAATGTATTCTTTTTAATGGCTGAGTAATACTCCATTGTATATATGTACCACAGCTTTCTTATCCATTCATCTGCTGATGGACATGGTTGTTTCATGTCCTGGCTATTATAAACAGTGTTGCAATTAACCTTGGGGTACATGTGTTTCTTTCCATTCTGGTTTCCTCGGTGTGTATGCCCAGCAGTGGGATTGCTCATCATAAAGCAGTTCTATTTGCAATTTGTTAAGGAATCTCCACACTGTTCTCCATAGTGACTGTACAAGTTTGCATTCCCACCAACAGTGTAGGAGGGGTCCCTTTTCTCCACACCCTCTCCAGCATTTATTGCTTGCAGACTTCTGGATCGCAGCCATTCTGACTGGCGTGAAGTGGTACCTCACTGTGGATTTGATTTGCATTTCTCTGATAATGAGTGATGTTGAGCATCTTTTCATGTGTTTGTTAGCCATCCATATGTCTTCTTTGGAGAAATGTCTATTTAGGTCTTTGGCCCATTTTTTGATTGGGTCATTTATTTTTCTGGACTTGAGCTGCATCAGTTGCTTGTAGTTTTTGAGATTAGTTGTTTTTCAGTTGCTTCATTTGCTATTATTTTCTCCCATTCTGAAGGTTGTCTTTTCACCTTGCTTATAGTTTCCTTTGTTGTGCTTTTAATTTTAATTAGATCCGATTTGTTTATTTTTGCTTTAATTTCCAGAATTCTGGGGGGTGGATCACAGAGGATCCTGCTGTGATTTATGTCGGAGAGTGTTTTGCCTATATTCTACTCTAGGAGTTTTATAGTTTCTGGTCTTACATTTAGATCTTTAATCAATTTTGAGTTTATTTTTGTGTGTGGTGTTAGAAAGTGATCTAGTTACATTCTTTTACAAGTGGTTGACCAGTTTTCCCAGCACCACTTGTTAAAGAAATTGTCTTTACTCCATTGTATATTCTTGCCTCCTTTATCAAAGATTGGAGAAGGAAATGGCAACCCACTCCAGTACTCATGCCTGGAAAATCCCATGGATGGAAGAGCCTGGTAGGCTACAGTCCGTGGGGTCGCAAAGAGCCAGACACAACCGAGTGACTTCACATTATCAAAGATAAGGTGTCTATATGTGTGTGGATTTATCTCTGGGCTTTCTATTTGGTTCCATTGATCTATATTTCTGTCTTTGTGCCAGTACCATACTGTCTTGATGACTGGCTTTGTAGTAGAGCCTGAAGTCATGTAAGCTGATTCCTCCAGTTCCATTCTTCTTTCTCAAGATTGCTTTGGCTATTCAAGGTTTTTTTGTATTTCCATATAAATCTTGAAATTATTTGTTCTAGTTCTGTGAAAAAGACCGCTGGTAGCTTGATAGGGATTGCATTGAATTTGTAGATTGCTTTGGGTAGTATACTCATTTTCACTATATTGATTCTTCCGCTCCATGAACATGGTATATTTCTCCATCTATTAGTGTCCTCTTTGATTTCTTTCATCACTGTTTTATAGTTTCCTATATATATGTCTTTAGTTTCTTTAGGTAGATATATTCCTAGGTATTTTATTCTTTTCATTGCAATGGTGAATGGAATTGATTCCTTAATTTCTTTTTCTACTTTCTCATTATTAGTGTAAAGGAATGCAAGGGATTTCTGTGTGTTGATTTTATATCCTACAAATTTACTATATTCATTGATTAGCTCTAGAAATTTTCTAGTGGAGTCTTTAGAGTTTTCTATGTAGAGGATCATGTCATCTGCAAAAAGTGAGAGTTTTATTTCTACTTTTCCAATTTGGATTCCTTTTATTTCTTTTTCTGCTCTGATTGCTGTGGCCAGAACTTCCAGAACTATGTTGAATAGTAATGGTGAGAGTGGGCACCCTTGTCTTCTTCCTGACTTTAGGGGAAATGCTTTCAATTTTTCACCATTGAGGATAATGTTTGTATGTATGGGTTTGTCATACATAGCTTTTATTATGTTGAGGTACGTTCCTTCTATTCCTGCTTTTTGGAGAGTTTTTATCATAAATGGATGTTGAATTTTGTCAAAGGCCTTCTCTGCGTCTATTGAGATAATCATATGGCTTTTATTTTTCAATTTGTTAATGTGGTGAATTACATTGATTGATTTGCGGATATTGAAGAATCCTTGCATCCCTGGGGTAAAGCCCACTTGGTCATGGTTTATGATCTTTTTAATGTGTTGTTGGATTCTGATTGCTAGAATTTTGTTGAGTTTTGCATCTATGTTCATCAGTGATATTGGCCTAACTTTTCTTTTTTTGTGGCATCTTTGTCAGGTTTTGGTATTAGGGTGATGGTGGCCTCATAGAATGAGTTTGGAAGTTTCCCTTCCTCTGCAATTTTCTGGAAGAGTTTCAGTAGGATAGGTGTTAGCTCTTCTCTAAATTTTTGGTAGAATTCAGCTGTGAATCCATCTGGACCTGGGCTTTTGTTTGCTGGAAGATTTCTGATTACACTTTCAATTTCCTTGCTTGTGATGCGTCTGTTAAGATTTTCTATTTCTTCCTGGTTCAGTTTTGGAAAGTTGTACTCTTCTAAGAATTTGTCCATTTCTTCCACGTTGTCCATTTTATTGGCATATAATTGCTGATAGTAGTCTCTTATCCTTTGTATTTCTGTGTTGTCTGTTGTGATCTCTTCATTTTCATTCCTAATTTTATTGATTTGATTTTTCTCTCTTTGTTTCTTGATAAGTCTGGCTCTTGGTTTGTCAAATTTACGTATCCTTTCAAAGAACCAGCTTTTTGCTTTGTTGATTTTTGCTGTGGTCTCTTTTGTTTCTTTTGCATTTATTTCTGCCCTAATTTTTAAGATTTATTTTCTTCTACTTACTCTGGGGTTCTCCATTTCTTCCTTTTCTAGTTGCTTTAGGTGTAGAGTTAGGTTATTTATTTGACTTGTTTCTTGAGCTATGCCTGTATTGCTATGAACTTTCCCCTTAGGACTGCTGTTATAGTGTCCCACAGGTTTTGGGTTGTTGTGTTTTCATTTTCATTAGTTTCTATGCATAATTTGAGGTTTTTTTTTTAAATTTCTTCTGTGATTTGTTGGTTATTTAGAAGTGTGTTGTTCAGCCTCTGTATGTTGGAATTTTTAATAGTTTTTCTCCTGTAATTGAGATCTAATTTTAATGCATTATGGTCAGAAAAGATTCTTGGAATGATTTCAATTTTTTTAATTTATCAAAGTTAGATTTATGTCCCAGGATTTGAAAAAGGTGAAATTCATTGTTTTGGGGTGAAATGTAGTATAGATATCAATTAGGTCTAACTGGTCTATTGTATCATTTAAAGTTTGTGTTTCTTTGTTAATTTTCTGTTTAGTTGATCTGTCCATCGGTGTGAGTGGGGGTATTAAAGTCTCCCATTATTATTGTGTTATTGTTAATTTCCCCTTTCGTACTTGTTAGCATTGTGGTGCTCCTATATTGGGTGCATATATATCTACAATTGTTATATCTTCTTCTTGGATTGATCCTTTGATCATTATGTAGTGGCCTTCTTTGTCTCCTTTCACAGCCTTTGTTTTAAAGTCTATTTTATCAGATATGAGTATTCCCACTCCTGCTTTCTTTTGGTCTTTTTATGCATAGAATATCTTTTTGCAGCCCTTAACTTTCAGTCTGCATGTGTCCCTTGTTTTGAGGTGGGTCTCTTGTAGGCAGCATATATAGGGGTCTTGTTTTTGTATCCATTCAGCCAGTCTTTGCCTTTTGGTTGGGGCATTCAACCTATTTATGTTTAAGGTAATTATTGATAAGTATGATCCCGTTACCATTTACTTTATTGTTTTGGGTTCGGGTTTATACATCCTTTTTGTGTTTCCTGTCTAGAGAATATCTTTTAGCATTTGTTGGAGAGTTGGTTTGGTGGTGCTGAAATCTCTCAGCTTTTGCTTGTCTGTAAAGCTTTTGATTTCTCCTTCATATTTGAATGAGATCCTTGCTGGGTACAGTAATCTGGGCTGTAGGTTATTTTCTTTCATCATTTTAATTATGTCTTGCCATTCCCTTCTGGCCTGAAGAGTTTCTATTGATAGATCAGCTGTTAACCTTATGGGAATCCCCTTGTGTGTTATTTGTTGTTTTCCCCTTGCTGCTTTTAGTATTTGTTCTTTGTGTTTGGTGTTTGTTAATTTGATTAATATGTGTCTTGGGGTGTTTTGCCTTGGGTTTATCCTGTTTGGAACCCTCTGGGTTTCTTGGACTTGGGTGATTATTTCCTTCCCCATTTTAGGGACGTTTTCAACTATTATCTCCTCAAGGATTTTCTCATGGTCTTTCTTTTTGTCTTCTTCTTCTGGGACTCTTATAATTCGAATGTTGGAGCATTTTATATTGTCCTGTAGGTCTCTGAGATTGTTCTCCTTTTAATTCGTTTTTCTTTTTTCCTCTCTGATTCATTTATTTCTACCATTCTATCTTCTATTTCGCTGATCCTATCTTCTGCCTCCGTTATTCTACTATTTGTTGCCTCCAGCATGTTTCTGATCTCATTTATTGCATTATTCATTATATATTGACTCTTTTTATATTTCTTCTAGGTCCTTGTTAAACCTTTCTTGCATCTTCTCAGTCCTTGTCTCTAAGCTATTTATCTGTGATTCCACTTTGATTTCCAGATTTTGGATCATTTTCACTATCAATATTCAGAATTCTTTCTCAGGTAGATTCCCTATCTCTTCCTTTTTTGTTTGGTTTGGTGGACACTTCTCCTGTTCCTTTACATGCTGAGTATTCCTCTGTCTCTTCATCTTGGTTATATTGCTGCGTTTGGAGTGGCCTTTCTATATTCTGGGAATTTGTGGAGTTCTCTTTATTATGGAGCTTCCTCACTGTGGGTAGGGTTGTATCAGTGGCTTGTCAATGTTTCCTGGTCAGGGAGGCTTGTGTCGGAGTTCTGGTGGGCGGAGCTGGGTTTCTTCTCTCTGGAGTGCACTTGAGTGACCAGTAATGGGTTATGAGATGTCAATGGTTTTGGAGTAATTTTGAGCTGCCTGTATATTGAAGCTCAGGGGTGTGTTCTTGTGTTGCTGGAGAATTTGCGTGGTATGTCTTGCTCTGGAACTTGTTGGCCCTTTGATGGAACTTGGTTTCAGTGTAGGTATGGAGGCGTTTGATGAGCTCCTATTGGTTAATGTTCCTTGGATTCAGGAGTTCTCTGATGTTCTCAGGCTTTGAACTTAAGCCTCCTGTTTCTGGTTTTCAGTTTTATTTTTACAGTAGCCTCTAGACTTCTCCATCTATACAGCACCAATAATAAAACATCTAGGTTACAGATGAAAAGATTCTCCACATTGAGGGGCACCCAGAGAGGTTCACTGAGTTACATGGGGAAGAGAAGAGGGAAGGGATAGTTAGATGAGACTGGAATGAGATGAGGTGGGATCAAAAGAGGAGAGAGCAAGCTAACCAGTAATCACTTCCTTATGTGTGATCCACAGTCTGGACTGCTCAGAGATGTTCACGGAGTTATACAGGGAAGAGGAGAGGGAGGAAGTAGACAGGGGTCGCCAGGACCTGTTAGGCAAGCTAGAGAGTTATCAGAGGGGGTTTGAACTGAAACATCCCTTTCAAATGCAGAAGACTAAAGCCCTGAGTTAACTTTTTCCAGAGTGTGTCAGAAGAGTGCAAAAGTACAATACAATAAGGCAGGCATATTCTTATTTTGGGGGTACATGCTCAGGAAATTCAGTGTCAGGCTTTATTTTGGGGGGCTCCAAAATCACTGCAGATGGTGACTGCAGTGCATGAAATTAAAAGACACTTACTCCTTGGAAGAAAAGTTATGACCAACCTAAATAGCATATTGAAAAGCAGAGACATTACTTTTCCAACAGAGGTCCGTTTAGTCAAGGCTCTGGTTTTTCCAGCGGTCATGTATGAATGTGAGAGTTGGACTGTGAAGAAAGCTGAGCACCGAAGAATTGATGCTTTTGAACTGTGGTGTTGGAGAAGAATCTTGAGAGTCCCTTGGACTGCAAGGAGATCCAACCAGTCCATCCTAAAGGAGATCAGTCCTCGCTGTTCATTGGAGGGAATAATGCTAAGGCTGAAACTCCAGTACTTTGGCCACCTCATGCGAAGTGTTGACTCACTGGAAAAGACCCTGATGCTGGGAGGGATTAGGGGCAGGAGGAGAAGGGGATGACAGAGCATGAGATGGCTGGATGGCATCACCGACTCAATGGGCATGAGTTTAAGTGAACCCTGGGAGTTGGTGATGGACAGAGAGGCCTGGCGTGCTGTGCTTCATGGGGTCACAAAGAGTTGGACACGACTGAGCGAATTAAATGAACTGAACTGAATTGAACTATAAGTTTATTTTCTACAGAACAGACATTACTTGTGTTTTGTAAGTAAGTCTGTTTGTACTCTTTTTCTTTACATTCCCTATAAAAGATATTATGTAAATACACCTCAGCATTCATCCCATCACTATTCACTCTATCCTTTAAACTTACATATGTGTTCCAAAGTGTTTTGAGTAAAATAAAATAAAAATCAGTTCTGGCATGTAGTTATCACATGTCTATTGCTATGATATGCACTTAGGAAATAATATTTTGCTAATAGTTTTACCACTCAAAAGTTAAGCAAAGGAAATTATTTTAATGTATTCTTTGAAATTTTATTTTATTGCATTTTAAATACATTCCATTTATCACTACATTTATTAACAATTTTAGGTATTTACCAGGCTCTTTGCAACTGATTATATCTTTAGATCCAAGATTATATAGCTTTGAACTTTTTCTAAAGTCCTTTAAACGACATCTAAAAGAGTGTTTTCCATTTTTCCTTCTCAACACATTAAATTGCTTACAAACTTACACATTTCACTTACAAACATGGCCAAAATATGTGCACTTTGAATCCTTTTTGTTTATTTTTATCTAAATTCTCTTACTATATATAAACATTTGTTTCACAGTAGTAAGGTTTTTGGATATGTTTAGTTACTAAATCATTATCATAATTATCATCATCAGAATAATAGCAAAATGCTAGATAGCATTTACTAGATACTAGATACTTATATAAGGGTTTTATATGTATTAACTCATTTCATTCTCAAAACTGTCTTAGGAGGTGGGCATTGTTACTGTTCCCATCAGACATATTAGAAGGCTCAGACAAGACTATGAGTCATTTGCTGAAGGTCACATAACAAGCAGATGGCAGAGCTGATATGTGAGGCCAGACCATACAGTTCCAGTGTCCAGACATCAGACTCCGCATGACCCTCTATGAGCTGAAGCAAAGAGAACCAGTATTGAACACAAAACTTAAGCTTTTCAGATGAAAGCTTAACTTGAAAAAAAAAAAAAAAGTCAATAGTAGCTAACATATTTTTAAACAATGATTCTTGGAGAAAATCCTTTTCTATTTGTGATTTATTTTGTTTTCATGGTGCAAGATTTGATGCTCGGACTGAGCTGACAAGGTCTCTTTGGCTTAGCAGAAGGAATAAAGGAAAAAGAATGTTCCCTTAACAAAACTTGCAAACAGAAAATGGAACTAGGGACCATGAATTTCCCATGAGAAAATCTAGGGATCNAAATAGTCTCAAGATACAGGGTTGCTTTGGAAATAACTTTTAAATTCAAATGTAAGATTAAGATTAAGATTAAGAAGGCGGTCCTAAAATGGCAGAAGAATAGGACAGGGAGACCACTTTCTCTCCCACAAGTTCATTGAAAGAACATTTGACCACTGAGAAAATTCCACAAAACAACTTTTGAATGCTGGCAGAGGACATTCCTGGGGTCGCCAGGAAGATAAAAGAGGGAAATGAAAAGGAGAGAGACAGATCCAGGCAGTAATCAGTTCCCTAAGTGTTCTCCACCGTCTGGAACACACAGAGATTCACAGAGTTGGATAGAGAAGAGAAGGGGGAAGGAAGAGACAGAGGCCACCTGGTGAAGAAAAGGAGAGTCCAAAGGAGGAGAGAGTGGTCAAGCCAGTAATCCGCTCTCAAGTAAAACTGGGTAGTGAGGTTTGGGTTTTTAAATGTACATAATTGACAACAAAAACCAAAAAGCAAAGATTAAAAAGTTAGAGTAGAGGTTGGATTTTCAAAAATACAATACTGTAAAGTAATTAACCTCCAATACTGTAAAGTAATTAACCTCCAATTAAAATAAACAAATTTATATTTAAAAATAAATAAAATAAAATGAGATACAGCATTGCTGTCCTTTCAAAACTCACTTTTCAGTCTTTGAGGCTTTGTCTTTCTGAGCTGGGATTTCAAATTAACAAAACCAGCATTATTCGTAAAGCCAATATTTCCATGATTCTCTCCCATCTTTCACATTTCTATGACTACTGATATCCTATCTGACAAGTTTGAAACCATTGGAGTTGTGTCTTAAATTGGAATCAAGCTCATATAGTAAAATAATACAGGATGTGTTTGACATCTCTCTGTCACTTATTCCATCTCTCACCCTATCCTTGACACTTCTGCTCGCCTGTGAAGAAGTTATAGCTTTGAATGAACAATCATGGAAGGTGAGTCAAGCTCAAGTGAAAAACAGATTCTTCTGATGATGATGTAATATATTTTTAAGATGTATTGAGTAATTTAATAAGCATATTTAAATCACTGTGTATTAACTCACTTTAGTTAAGATTCAAATTATTTATTACGTGGAATTCTACAGATAAGAATGCTGGAGTAGCTAGCCATGACCCAGGATTGAACCAGGGTCTCTTGCTTTAAAAGCAGATTCTTTACCATCTGAACCACTAGAGAAGCACATAAATAGTGCTACTGTTTATTAACTGTATGTTTATATAAGCGCGTGAAGTGTGTTCTTCACAAAACACTTAACATTGGGTAGTCATGTAGTTTCAGATTCTTCTCTCTAAGTGAAAGGACGAAACTAAGTAGTTGCTAAAATCCTAGAGGTATTCATTCTGGTTATCCAAATATTCTGGTCAGTACAGCTCAAACCAAACTACCACATTATCAACTCAGCACAAATATTTTTTGAAGCAATAAATGTCTGTGAACTTCTAACTAAGAAAATTTATTTTTTAGTTGGAGAAGGAAATGGCAAGTTAGAAGGATATAAAAAGTAAGAATACAGTTACTAACAAGTGGAATAAATGTTGGACAGAAAAAATAAGTTATCAGTGAGTGTAAAGTTATGTAGCTACAGATAAGGAAAAAAAACAAAAATGATGGACACAAACTCCTTCCTTTGGGATTAGCGTCACACGAATGACTGAACTCAATATCATGAGATGAAACAAACAACAATCATGTTGCATTTTTAAGTTGGTATCTCCACCACAATATAATTACTGTAATTATATTGTGTAATTACACCTGTAATTATTTCTGTAATACTTGAGTTTTCATAGTTTTAAATTTATTCAGTCTCTATAGGTTGATATGTTTCTGCTTTTTTACCAGACAGAATGCAATTCTCAAAAACTTTTCAAGCCACACTTAAAGAAAACAAAACAAGCAAAAAAAAAAAAAAAGTCCATTAACTATTTTATTTGGAAGATCCTCTTTAATTATAAAAGGAGGTACAATGCATTTTATAATTCAGGGACCCTATAATATATGAAAGAAATCTCAGTAAAGTTGAGCTGCTTTCCCAAATTACAGTGAAAATAATAAAGCATGGTGGAGAACAGTATCTGTCTTGTTCACTGCCGAGTGTCTAGCAGAGTACCTCATACATAGCACTACAATAAATAGATTTCATTGATTATTTGAACTATCTGTAACTTACTGTCTAATAAGTGAATAAGGAGGAAAGGACAAATGCTCTACAAATACTACTTCATGATAAATATTATTATTAGCAAGGTCAGCAATTAAAAATGAGGGAAAAAACAAAAGCCACTGCCCCCCAAAAATATCAGACTTAAACAATGGCCATTTTAGGTAATATTCTTCTGTGTAATATCTACTAAGTAGTATATGTTAAACTATATCTAGCATTTTGTTTTAACTGGGCATGGTAAGATGACACACATGGAGGGGTTGATAACATTGAAAGAAGAATTTTCTGCACACAGTTCTAACGGAAAAAGGCTCCCTGTGCCCTATAGGACCGCAGAGGAAGCACCAGCCTTAGTCAAGAGGCAGAAGGCATGGTTGCCTGGGGAGGAATAGGCAAGTCAGGGTGAGCCCTGAGCAGGCCTGGGATTGGATCAATTGGATGATTTTGGGGCCTCTAGGGTATAGGAGTCTGTCTCTATGGAATCACACCTTGGAGTGATTTGGGGAGAATATTGGTTTGCAATGTGCTTTAGATAAAGATGGTGATTGTGGCAAGGCTTTGGATTGGATGGTTTGCATATGAAATATGTACTCACAGGCAACTTGTTCACTGTCTATAGCAACTAGCTGCCTTGGGAGGGGCTGTTCCTCCCTTCCTAGGTACCCAAAGCCCCATGATATCAAAGCATCATGAAAATTTTAAAAATGACAAGATGTTAAAAGCAAAAGTAACTTAAGGAACTTACACTCATTTCCTGTTTTTTCCTTATTAGTTTTAGGATGAGTACATTACTTTACTTAGTTCGTCACAAAAAATACAGTAAAGGATTAGGCTTATCTAATTTGGCTGTTGTGATGAACAAAGTTGGATATTAACTGTGAAAATGCCTTATCTTATGACCAAAATTGTTTGGTGCCAAATTATCCTTTGTGCCAGGATCTACTTCCTTTAAGGCATAAAACTTCTCTTTTAATCTCCTCTTAGCCCTTTACTCTAGTAGTAGGCAGTATTAATGCAGAGAATGAAAAAAATATCAAGAATATCTGGGGGGAAGACTTTCAATTTTTGGTCTGGCATGAAAAAAGTCACTCGTGTTCACTCAGCAAGAAAAAAACCTGAACGAAATGAAACTGAAAGCTCTTCTTAGATCCATCAGAAAATTGAGGTCACAGGGCAAAGTGCTCCCCCCGTTTGAAGAGATGGACAGGCAGAAACAGAGAATCATAACTTACCAGAGCAGAAGGCTGAGAGCAGAAAACTCCACAGGAACTCCTTCTGGGTAGGAAAACCTAAACATTATTGACAAGTTGATGGAGACAGAGTGAACAAGTTTAAGAGCTAAAACCTCCAGATGGGCCCAGGTTTAGTGGGACCCCCACAGTGTTGTGAGTTTTGCCTCCAATGAGGAAAAGAAATATTCCATGCACCAGCATTCCAAAATTAGCCATTATAAAATATGCTCAGACATTCTATCTTTCTTAACAAGGGTTGTTCTCTCTGGATAGAAACTGTTTTACCAGAGCCTAACAGACTGAGGCTTCACTAGAATCTTACTTCTGTGGGGAAATGGAAATGCTCAACTCTACTTTCTTCTAGCCTTCAATGCGATGAAAGGGAAGCAATGGACTGAAGCCTGCTATCACCTCCCACATGCGGGAAATAACCTCAGGCCCCACTAGATTTTCCCTGTCACTTCTGAGAGGATGGGGAGAAATTGAGAAGTACTTTTGAAGGTCATAGTTTAGAGTCATATGCTCACTATAAAACTAACACCTAATTATAGGGATAAGCGTTCTCCTCTTCCCATAGTAGCTTACAACCACAGCAGTGTGACCCCTGTATAGAAACAAGAAGACACAACAGAACGTATTGTACATCTCAGATATTATTTTTAAAAGCCTCTAAGGAAACCTAAATACAACATGTGAAACACATATTAGGAAACGACAAGAAGTTTTAGCCTCAAATACCTGTAGGTGGACCATAAAGAAGGCAGAGCACTGAAGAATTGATGCCTTTGCACTATGATGACTCATGAGAGTCATGTCTCATGTGAAGATTCATAAGAGTCCCTTGGATAGCAAAGGAGATCGAAACAGTCAATCTTAAATGAATCAGCCCTGAACATTCATTGGAAGGACTAATGCTTGAAACTGAAAGTCCAATACTTTGGCCACCTGATGCAAGGGGCTGACTCACTGGGAAAGACCCTGATGCTGGCAAGTATTGAAGGCAGGAGGAGAAGGGGGCAACAGAGGATGAGATGGTTGGATAGCATCACTGATGCAATGGACGTGAACTTGGCAAACTCTGGGTGATGGTGAGGGATAGGGAAGTCTGGCATACCATAATCCAGGGAGTTGAGATGAGTCAGACATAAATTTAAGACAAAACAACAACAACAACCTGTACTTGTATTAAAGAGTAAATACAGTCTAACTTCTGGGGCTTCCCTTGTGGCTCAGCTGGTGAAAAATCCACCTGCAATGAGGGAGACCTGGGTTTGATCCCTGGGGGGGAAGAGCCCCTGGAGAAGGGAAAGGCTATCCATTCCAGTTTGCTGGCCCAGAGAATTCCGTGGACTGTATAGCCCATAGGGTTGCAAAGAGTCAGACACAACTGAGAGACTTTTAATTTCACAGTCTAACTTCTAGCCAGATAAATATAAAGCCTTACTGTAAATGTCTATTTGCCCAAGTTCTGCTTACCTAAAACATTATATCTGGAGTACAGTAAAAATTTACAAAACACAATTAAAGACATATATATATATATAGTTTGAAAAGACAGGATAAGTGTTAGAACAAGCTCATACCTGACAGACACATTAGAATTATAAGATGGGAAATATAAAACAATTATAGTTAATATGGTAATAATTTTAACAGAAAATGTTGGGAAAACGGCAAAACTACAAACCACATGGGTCAGCAGAGAAATGAAAACTAATAAAGGAGCCAAAAGGATTCTAGAAATCAAAAGAACTATAATAGGCATAAAGAATGCCTTGATGGATTGATTAATAGTCTGCTCACAGCTAAAGAAAAAACATGTATACTATCAAGCAAGAAACGAATCGCCAGTTGATGTCAGATGCAGAATGCAGGATGCTTGGGACTGGTGCAAGGAGAGGACCCAGAGGGATGGCATGGGGTGGGAGGTGGGAGGGGATTCATGTTTGGAAAGCTTGTACACTTGTGGTGAATTCATGTCAATGTTTGGCAAAACCAATACAGTAATGTAAAGTAAACTAAAGTTAAAATAAAAATTTTAAAAGTAAAAAAAAAAAAAAAAAAAAAAAACCACTGAGTTCAAAGTAAAGTCAACAAAAAAAATTAAAACTGCAGATGGAAAGAGAAAATTAAAATGGCAGAAGAGGAGCAATAAGAACTAAGACATAATTATACAAAGTATGATATACTAAGGATACTAAAGTGAAGTGAAGTGAAGTCGCTCAGTCGTGTCTGACTCTTTGTGACCCCATGAACTGTAGCCTACCAAAGTACTGGCGTTTCGGTTTTAGCGTCATTCCTTCCAAAGAAATCCTGGGGCTCTGATCTTCAGATTGGGCTGGTTGGATCTCCTTGCAGTCCAAAGGACTCTCAAGAGTCTTCTCCAACACCACAGTTCAAAAGCATCAGTTCTTCGGTGCTCAGCTTTCTTCACAGTCCAACTCTCACATCCATACATGACCACTGGAAAAACCAGAGCCTTGACTAGACGGAACTTTTTTGGCAAAAACTACAAGGAGAAGTGCACCAGACTATCATATTTGGAGACTTCTCTGAAAGAAACAAGATGTTTCTTCAGATCCTAAGGAAAGAAGATGTTTCTTCAGATCCTAAAGAAAGAAGATGTTTCTTCAGATTCTGAAGAAAGAAGATTAGTAAGGCCAGAGCTGAAATCATCAGCGTTATCAATTAACCGGATATAATTTACCCATCTAGACTACTTCATCTAACAGTAGAACTCACATTTTTCTCAAGCTCAAATGTAACAGTCACCAGTATAGACACGACCATTGCCTATAATCCACCAACTAACAAATATGTAGCAATAGAAATTATATAAATATGCTCTCAGACCACGATAGAAGCATATTACAAATAAATAACAAAGATAGTTGGAAAACTTCAAAGTACAGATTAATCAATACACTTCTAAATCATACATGGATTAAAGAATTCTCAAGAGAAATTCAAAAATATTTCAAACTTTAAAAATGTAAAAATACAGCTTATCTGCATTCTTCTTACTGTGAAATGTAGTTAGTAAAACCAGTGCTTAGAGGGAAATTTACAGCATTGAATGCAAACGTAAAAGGGTGTTTAGTTCAGTTCAGTTGCTCAGTTGTACCTGATTCTTTGTGACACTAGATAACTCCAGAAAAGAATGTATGTGCTTGGAAATTACTTGCTCACAAGCTGAGATTTCAATATTTTATGCTACTCTGTGATCAGATCTGAAAGAATCTTCTTTGAGACATTTTCACTGGCAAGATCCACATCAATCAGTCAAGAAAGTGCTCAGTGTAATGTGTGATATGTCATTATTACCATGTGATTTTCTAGTTTCAGGAAAATTCAGGCTGGTGTCCATCCATCAATACTAACAGTCCCACAGAGGCTGAGTGGGCTCAAGTACCAGCACTCCACTCAGGTTCCAGGGCTCTTAGATGTGTCACTGCCCCCAGAGTGCAGGCCAATATATGGAAAACCACCTTGCCACACAGCTACGGTTCCTTCTGTGACAACAAAAATCAAAACATCACATAACGGGGATCATGGGCAGGTAAATTTCTTCTCCTTGATATTAGGTAACTGTCTACAATTAACTAGATAAATGCACTGCATGCTAAGTCACTTCAGTCATGTTGGTATCTTCACGATCCCATGGACTGTAGCCTACCATGCTCCTCTGTCTATGAGGTTCTCCAGGCAAGAATACTGGAGTGGGTTGCCATTTCCTTCTCCAGGGAGATCTTCCCGACTCAGGGATCAAACTCAAGTCTCTTATGTCTCCTGCACTGGCAAGAGGATTCTTTATCAAGAGAGCCACCTGGGAAACTAGATAAATGCATTACACATATTTTAATCTAATAAACATGGAAAATAGAAAATGGTTGCTGAGCCTCAGTTCTATTTAACTGTCTGATGGCTCAGTTGGTAAAGAATCTGCCTTCAATACAGAAGACCCAGGTTTTATCCCTGGGACGTGAAGATCCCCTGGAGAAGGGAATGGCAACCCACTTCAGTATTCTTTCCTGGAATATCCCATGGACAGAAAAGCCCGGCAGACTACAGTCCACAGGGTCACAAAGAATTGGACACAACTGAGAGACTAACACATATACCCAAAGGCATGGATCAGTAAACTCATACCTGTGAAGAACAGCTTGGTATCAGGGCCTAACGAAAAGAACACCTCTTTCTTAAAGCTAAAAGAAACGAGAAGTCTACCTCCAGGACCAGTTATATAGATGCTTAAGCAAGATACTGATTAAGGTAACTGCTTGAGCTAGAGCTTATTTTCATGTATGATGTCCTTGACCTACAGGCTGGCAACATTGAGAGGGAGGGGCTGTACCTAAATATAAAGAAAGCTGGTATTTTGATTCCCATTGCACGGAGGAGAAACACATATCTCAGATCCAAATGCAGGTTTGTTGGGTGTTTTTTCTTTCACTCTTAGCTGTGAATAGATTTTCATGTGGATTCATCATCAGTCCCTCCCAACTCTTTTACCTCCCCCATGGGGAGGTCACTTGGTAAAGCAAGAGCTTCCTTCACATCCCACTGGACAGGTAATCCCCAGGACCTCAACAGGCTCAGAATTCTCAGAGTACCTAGATTTCAAGAGCCAAACAAATAAAACTGTGCTAGTTAGAAAGCAAAACTTGCATAAAGACAAATCATTTTCTGCAAGAACTTTTGAGCAATTGTCCCTTTTCAAAATTCAGCATCTCTGGTCTCTGCTGCTGTGGAGCCCTGATTTCTATGCTTATGTTAGACATTCCTTCCTCAAAACTCATTTTCCCTTTCAACCAGTAATTTGAATTTTACTAGCTACTGCTAGTTATTTTTAAGTTTAGCCATGTACTTCAAGAGTAATAAGTTAGAATACATTTTTATGTGCTTATCTAAAGCAGCTTACTTTCTTTTACTTCAGAGGTAGGGAATTATTCTTTATAGCTTGAAATATCACCAAACTCCAAAGCATAAACTATTACACAAGAACTGGATACTGCATTTCTTATTTCTGATTTATTCTCTGTAGAAAAAATGACATTGAAGTAGTGCAAAGTTATTTTATGATAACTATACAATATAATGTTATAATGATATCAGATTTCAATTATTTATTAGCACATTTATATATACTATATTG